>JALHBL010000583.1:0-110607 GCA_023638675.1 Camponotus pennsylvanicus | reverse complement strand
TTCACAACGGGTTTAACAACACAATTATTGCTCGAAAGCGAGAACGCGTCCGTTTAGCTTGACAGCTGATTCCAGACTCAAACGACAGCCGCCGCTGTCAACAACCTCTTGACGACGGACTTCTTCTCTTTACACGGCGGTCCACGACGGACTCGACCGCGACTTGAACCAGGGGCGTAACACTATATTGAATTATAACATTAAGAGTGAAAAAATACGTATTTTCTATGATAATTTTTATATTAATCTGATATTAAATTATTTAATAATTTTTGTTCATTAGTTGACGAGCGATTTTACCATACAAGTCGACGGACGACCTATTTACGTTCACAAGGCTATTCTTAAAATTCGTTGCGAATATTTCAAAAAGATGTTTCAACATGATTGGGCTGAAAATATTCAAAGGTAAATTTAGAAAAGAAAACTAGTACCCTTATAGAGAATTTCTCACAAGTTTAGTTATTATATAATGTCAACGCATTATTATTCTGACAGTATATCGGATTCATCATCAGTGTTCACCGTATCGGATGAATCTTCTTACATCGTTTATAAAGCCTTTTTAAAATACTTATATACAGGCACAATCGATTTACCTTCGGAGAACGCATTAGGTAATTGAAGCTGTAAACGTAAACGTAACCTATCATGTTCTAACAATTCAAAAACTGCAATGACATTTTTTACAGAACTTATGGAATTGGCCGACATGTATTGTGAAACCAATCTTATAAAAGATTGCAGTCAAATAATAAAGAAAGCCATCATTGTGTCAAATGTACTTTTCTTCTACATTAAAGCGATCGAATGCAATGCTAAGGTAAGCTCGGGATTAATCGCTGTTAATATTGCAATTCATAAATCACAATGTATTTATTTACGTGTGTACAATATATCATTGAATATCATGTGAATTTTAGGAACTTGAGGAGTTTTGTTTCCAGTTTGCTTTGCGTCACATGACGGATGTAGTACTATCGGAAGATTATATTAAATTAGATATAAATACAAAGGATAATTTTATGCGCAGAGCAGCTAAAGAAAATGCTTTCAGAATGTAATGCTTTTAAGAGCGCAAATCTTTCGACATAAGATTTGAACCAAATCATCGATTGTTTCTTTATTTTTTTACGGGCAACAATAACACCATACGCATTCAATAATAAAGTAAACCATTTGTTCCAGTTACCATTTCATAGTGTAATATTACATAATTTAAATATGCAATATGTAATTTTATGTAATAAATTTATTTAATTTTATTTATTATTTGAGATATTTACATTACTTATTCAACTCTTAAATAATAAATATGATATTATTATAAGGCATTATTTTAATATTATCATAAAAAAGAACCATGTTAAAATTTTCGTATTTTTATCTAAAAGGAAACAGAAAAAACGTGGATTGAATATATTATCGTGACGCCCATTGATGATGAAAACATAGATTAGACCGTCGAAATCTCTGGGAAATATTTTCGAGATAAAGAGAAATTTTCACAGAAATTACCTAATGGTTTTTGGCTTTTATTTAATTGCTTTTTCGAGTGATCGGATTTAATCGCTGAATAGTTTACTAGACGATATTGACCAATCACAGCTATTTTTCTGAAGAATGTGTGGTCACATTCATCTAAGGAATAGCTATGATTGGTTAATAATGTCTAGTAGACTACCCCGGAGCGATTAAACCCAATCACTTGAAAACGTTAATCTTAAAATCGTTTTAATTAATTCGTGACTCACAAATGGTGCCGCGTCAATTGATACTCTGGAGAATTTGAATTGAAATTAAAAATGAGCTAACTTAACGGCCATTTTGATTTTTTACTCAACAGCGAAAGGCTGATCTCACAAACGTTTAAATTAATCTTACAATCATCTTCGAGCAAATCACAAATGATTAAAAAAAAACTCGAAATATCAAAGTGGAGAAGTGTCCCGTTTGACCACGTTGCGATTGATCTTTGGACGCTTGTACTTAACATTTTTCTGTGTCAGGCAGTGTAATGGGAGATTCACACTGCGTCCAATGTTACGATGTACGACGTCCGATATCCAATAACAGAGCTACGATAAAATACCTCTAGCTAGAGTTCCTAGAAAACAAGCTCTGTTATTGGATATCGGACGTCGTACATCGTACATTGGACGCAGTGTGAATACCTACTAAAAAAGTAGGTATTCTCGTCCGCCATTTTTCTCCCAACTAGCATGAAAGGTTAGGTATGTTTTGTATACGTCAAACGTCAATAACCTTTAAGGGCCTCCGCACAAGGTGTTCCGTATCGCATTACGTTACGTTAAGTATAGATCGTAAATTTAACCGTACGTAAAATTAAACTTCAGTCAACGCACAGAAGAAATCGTAACGTAAAGACGTCTTTATTAAGAAAACACATAGTTGTTTTTGAGAAAAAATATGTAATTGTTAATTGCAAATTACATGTGTTTTCTTTACACCAATCGATTCCTCTCATTATTTTGTACATAAAAGTATTAAGGTAAGATAATCGAAAAATGAATATCTTGCTAGATATTTTATGGTTTATGTAAAATTAAGAAATGATTTCAAGCCTCATAACTCAAAAAGTACTCAATAAAAAAATACTTTATTATAGTGTTTTGGAAAGCTCTTGAGATAAGCTATAAGAATATGTAATGAAAAATAGCAGGTTCCGTTTAAAAAATTGAAGGTAACCTTTACGTGACCTTCAAATGATTACACAAGGTCAAATCAATGACACCATCTTATGTCCCCCTCATAGTCAAAAAACTTGTTTTAAACATTTTTTCCATCTTGCTTACTATACGAGATATTTACGTCCGAAGATTAAAATGGCCTACCTTGTATATTAAAAATACATTTCCATTAATTTTTTAAACTACTTTCCTTGATTACAAGTTGTCAGAACAATACATTTCCATAAACTTTTTTTTCAAAATATTTTTTCTTGGTTCAAGAGTCTTCTTTAATTCTGCAGTGACCAGCTTCCCAATAAGGACATCAGGATCGTCGTCCAATATCAGATTCTTCTTGGATAATATCTGCGTTGCCATCGTACTTAGAGTAGTGTTAATTTGAGAAAATGCATTTTCTATCGGCTCGATCTTTCGTTTCTTTGATTTTTGATTATTTATAAAACAAGTAGACGGAGGACTCAATACATCAGAATCTAAATCTGATGGCATCGATTGCTGAAAGCTGGAAGTAGTCGATCGGTGCGAGGGAGAAGCAATTGTTCGCTGTGGTGATAAAGCAGCAATCGAATGATGTGACGGTGGAGGTGTTAATACCTGCAGGTAATTAAAAAATAAATTATTCACATTATTATAAGATAACTTTATCATTTAATTGTTTTATAATTAAGAATTAAAAACAGAATCGCAATCCGAATCAAATTCTCTTAGTTTTTGTCAATAGCTAATATTTTTTACTTAAAAAATTTAGAATTATAAATAATTTGTAATTAATTATTCTTGTATAATACAGGTTGCGTGTCAGAGATATGCGTCGGAGCGTTTATTAAATCGATTTGCTTAACCGCTGAATCTGATAGTTGTGGCTGGTGCTGCAACTGCAAAGGCGTCCATGGCTACAGAGTTAATTATATTTTATTATATATAAAGTACATTTTATTTCGTACATTTGTTATAATTGCTATATATTATATTTACCCGGTCAAGTTGTAATACAGATATGTTGTTATTGGAATTCATAGAAATATTCTGAGAGAACGATGTCTGTGGTACAGTCATTTCCTATAACAAATAAAATAAATTTTCAAAACATGTTATTAAAATAGAATACATGATATTATTTAAGTTATTTCTCATACCTTCTCTACCCTGACATCTTCATCTTGATTTATTTCTTTATGCGTTTCGTGTATCATTGAAGTGGATGGCTGGGACAAATTCATATTCGTAATACTTCTGAAATAATAAACAGTTAAACAAAATGTTTACATAATATCATACATATCCATAATAATTCTAAAAAAAAGTAAATTACTTTCTATGGACCATGTGTTTTCCTAAAAAATTGAGGTTTTCAAAGAGAAACCACTTTGAGCGTGTAGGCTTTTCAGCACCGCTTCTGGTTTCTTGTTCACGCAGTATTCGTTCTTTGCTATAACGTTGACGGAGGAGTGTCCATCGTGTTTGACAATCTGATACTAAAAACATAAATATAGATTAGTATTTAATCACATGAAAGAAAATGCATGGATACTGATAGATTACATATACCTGTTAAATAGATTTACCAAACAATTTATACTAAATAGATTATGAAATAAAGAACATTAATAAACAAATATTTAAAATAATTAACTTGCCTGTAATATTCAAAATGCCAGCCATCTCTTTCCATGCATTTTCTTTTATGTTCATGTCCTTACCCAGTCAACAAAGTCTGTTCAAACAGATTTTGTTAATTTCTGCTACAAATTTTTGTCGACAGTAAGATTGCAGATCCTCTTTAAAAATTGCTGTGGGGGATCGTGAATTGGCGTTTGCATTGTTGTCGCTTTATTCCGTTTGTGATTGGCCGTCTCGATTTCGCGATGTGATCGATCTCGCGATGATTGCGTGACGAGTCAGGTGGCACTCATTTGACAGTTCAAAAAAATAGCAAATGAATTTTTTAGTAATTATTATGTTATGCTATAAATTATTTTGAAGAAAAGTTAATTTGAATAAAAATTATCGAGGGAGAGATAATACTAGAGAATGGAAAATAATATGAAAAGATAAAGTAATATGAAAAGATAAAGGAACAGAGAAAATATATATGCGGTTTGTATGTATGTTTGTATGCATCTATGTATGTGTGTGTGTGTGTAGATAAAGGAACAGAGAAAATATATATGCGGTTTGTATGTATGTTTATATGCATCTATGTATGTGTGTGTAAATTTTATAAATAAATACAACTTGCTTATACAAACTTTATTGCGTGCAAAATATATTTTTTTTTAGAGTAAAAAACAGATTATAATTGCAAATTCTATAAATTTAACTGTATTTATACGAACATTTTATTGCAAAATATAAACTTTTTCAAACATAAATTTTTCTAACATAGATAAAACGCAATAATAATTATATTGTAATCTTACAACAGTAGTTTATATTGTAATATAGATTTTTCTAACATAGATAAAACGCAATAATAATTATATTGTAATCTTACAACAGTATTTTATATTGTAATATAGATTTTTCTAACATAGATAAAGCGCAGGAATAATTATATTGTAATCTTACAGGAGTATTCTATATTGTAATATTATACTTTAAATTAAAAATAAATTTCAATTTATTTGTAATTATCGCGATTACTTCTTTTTGTACTGTTTTGCGACTCTCGTGGGTAATTTCAATTTGTAAAAAAAATTATTATAAATATTAATTTTACATTAATAATTTAAATCAATGTTAAAATGTAGTTGTACATTTCAGCTCAATTTTGAGACACGTCCATATTGTCCTTCACTTGCTGCTCACGCATTAACAACCGCCATCAAGCATGCTGAACACGTTATTAAGGCACGCGGCACTTCTGTTCAAGAGTGTCAGCATTGTTTTGTATTTTTTGTAAATATATAGAGTATCTACTTTTTAATTTATTTAAAAACAAACAAAACCTGCAATTAATTTGAGTTTTATATTAAAAAAAATTTAATATTTTATTAAAATTAGCATATAGAGTATTTATTTTAATTTATTCAAAAAAACCTGCAATTAATTTAAATTTTATGTTTTAACAAAAAAAGTTTAATATTTTATTTTTAATATATAAAATTAAGATTAGTAAATTAACCTATTTTATTTCATTTACATTAATAAACAACTTTCTTTAAAAAAGTGATTAACTTACCGAATGTTTTTTAAGGAATTGGATGATATCCGTCTAAAGTTTTTAAAAATGGCATCTTTTCTTCGTTAACTAATTTAACATTGTTTATTGAAGAAACTGAGAGATATGGGGGTTTGTCTTCAGATATTCGCATTCTTCCTGTTATTTTGATTTTTGAACCATAAGTAAATTCATCTTTAAATTCTCCATCATTTGTTATTAAAACACATAGTTTGCAATAACGATCTGTGATTGCTCCAATATAAAAATTATTATTTGATGGTTTTTCAAAAACTATTTGAATATAATGTATCATTTCTGCAAATACATTAAAATATTTTAATAATTAATTTGGATAATTTGTAATTTCTTTAATAGCAAATTATCTATTATATTATTATTATTATTACCTATTATTACACCATTCTTTGCTCTAGCATGACGCATTTGTATTAATGAAATTTCTTCAATTTGTCGTGGAATTTTATAAATTCCCAATGGTATGACAATGGTACAAGTTCGAATTAGCAACTCAAACGGAAAAGATGCATTATGTAAAAACTCTTTTTTTACAGGAATTTTAGGTACTACATTTTGTAAAGTATAAACCTGTAATTCAGTAAATTTTTTAAATTATAACAATCTTGGAAAAATTGATATGTGATAATGTTATTAAAGTTAATACTATATACTCTTGATTATTTACTAAAATGATATTTTTGATATTATTGTTAAATTAAATTTTCATAAATTTTTGCATAAATATGGCTTTTGTCAAAAACTATGTACTTCTCACATATTTTTTCTTTATTATTTATTTATATCTTTTTTATTTTTTTTATCCAGATAGAAAAGCATGTAAAAAAATTTTAGTATCTTCTTAATTTTAAAATATAAGATATAATATATCATATTAGAATTTTAAATTTTGAAACCATTTTAAATTTAATTATTGTAATATGTAGTAATCTACGTAAAATTAACACTTAAAATAAATGCTAATATAATTGTAGTATTAGCAAGAATTATCTTAGCACATTTATTGGTGAATTCATTTTAGAAACTAAGTTTGTACTTGTGAAAATTGTTATAGCATAAAATTATACAATTATTATTGAAGTCTTCTTAAATGAAAATTTCGAAAAAGAAATTTGAAGATTTTTTCTCGGAAATAGAGCATTTTAGAGAAAAATGTTTCAGATAAAAGTTGCATGATTTCTAGGGATATATAAGGTGTCATTGATTTGATCTTGCATAGTTGTTTGTAAGTCATATAAGGTCATGATGATTTTTTTAAATGGAACACTCTATTTTTGATTGCATATTCTTGCAGCTTATTTCGAGAGAGCTTTTCAAAATACTATGATAAAATATTTTTTTCATTTAATGATTTTAAAAGAGTTCTGACTCTAACGAAGAAGCTGATACAATCAATAAGCTCATTATAGTGTTGTTGTTAACATTTATATCTATCTTATTATTTATCGTTATTATTTGTTATATTTATTTTTATTGTCAATAAATAATAAAGAATTAATAATAAATTATTAATATTAAGTAGATTTATAGTAATTATATATGTATATATATATATATATATATATATATATATATATATATTTGTGTGTGTGTGTATAAATAAATATCTTACCCGTTCTGTTTTAGTTATTAAGCTTGCATATTTAAAAGCCAAATTATTCCAAGCAGTGACTTGTATAGTGGTTTCACCGGTACTTAAAATAAAGTTAAAAAGATCCCATTTCTTGTCATTCTTCTCGTATGATTTTATTTGAAAGATTGAACTCACATAACCTGTTATTTCACTGTAAAATAAAAAATATATTTTATAATATTTAAAATACAAAGCTTATTTGAGTAAAATTAATGTATCTAAATTAAAAATCGTGTGTATATGTGCGCGTGTACGTGCATATATGAAATTATTCAATCCTGATTTTGACGCGTAATTTTCTTAAGCAATATCTAAAACGATTTTTTTATAAATAAATTATAAAATTGTAAATTATAAAATTTGTATCAAATGTATGTATGTGCTTTATAGTTTTAATCAATTCTATATAATATATACTTATTCTTTATAATTAATATGTGATTATTAATAAAATAAAAAGTTGTTTATTTACAAAGTTGTATCGTTTTCAACAATATCCTCTAAAATTTCCTTGTGTGTAAATAAATCTGAATCGGTAATTTCCTTTAAGATCATGTTCTCGTTTTTTGCAATGTCTTTTTTCCTGTGTTGGTCATTTTTATTTTCGTATTTTATTTTATTAATTATGCAAATAATTGTTTTTTATCTCAACTACTGCAACAATATGATCAATATGCAATAATTAAACTTTGATGTTAACTTTTGTATTAATTTACTTTTTATTAGCACAACTAATATCTCGTATTATTTGTAGGTTACTACATTTATATATTTTTTTTAGAAAACAAAAGATATAAAACAAAAAAGAAACTGCTTTTTCTGGAAAAAAAAGTTAAAACAAATATATATTAATGGATTCTGAAGAATGTATCGTAATAAAAAGTAAAATTCTGTAAAATTTTAATTCTGCAAAATGTGACAATATTTATATTAACTAAAAAGCAAGATTGCAAAGATTATGTACATTTTTTGAATTGCTAAATTTTAATTTCGTTTATTTAGATCGAAAAAGTTTGTTTCTAAAAGAGAAACATTAAAATATTTTAATTTATAAGGATGTTTAGTATCTATGTTTAAGATATTTAGATAGGAATTTAACAAAAACAAATTGTTGTTACATATGTTTAAAGATTTATAAAAAAATCTGAAGTCAATGAAACAATCAAAAGTTATAAGGAATTTAATTTTCAACAAAACATTTCATTGCATTGAAAAATAATTAAAATCGATAGCTAGAATTATTAAAACAAAAATTAGGAATTAGATTAAAACAAAAGTGCAATTTGAATATAAAAAAGACATACTACATTTCATTAAATAATTTCGACTAAACATTCAATATTATATAATATATTAATATAATATATTTATATAATATATCAATTATATTATATATTATAAAAATATATGTTTACCTTGTAAAATAGATTACTCCTATAAAATTGCTGTAAGATTACTTTTTATGTTTTGATTACTCCTATAAATAAAATATTAAAATTAATAATTTAATTTTTCTTAAAATAGAAGTATGTTATATTTTTGTTGTTTGTGTACTTTATTTTATATGTACTTTATCTTGTTTGTGTACTTTATTATATAATATATAATTCAAAACTAATGTGTAACTTGTTGAAAAAAAAGATTTAAAAGAAAAAGTTAAAAGAAAAGTTATTAAACAAAAAATTGAGAAGAAAACTTAAATGCATGTATAGATACATTAATGTTAATTTTAAAATTAAATTATAATTTTAACTAATAGTTAATAAATATTTTACTGTTAAATTTACGGAAATATTCAAAGTGAAATAAAATTAATAAGTAAACAATCAAAGATAAAAAAGAAGAAGAAAGAAAATAGAATAAAAGAATATACCATAATGTCATTTTCGGATTTTCTTTTCCTTTGCGGAAGAAATACTGCCTTCGAAAGTTCCTCATCGGTAATAATACCTGGTATGATTTTTATATCTGATACATTCTCAACGAGCAAAAAATTTGGCATTCTATCAATTTTCAGAATTCCAGATATTTGAAGCTTTGTTTTTACTTTAAATTTATTTAAAACATTACGATCTTTACATCGTATTTCAAACCGAAATTTTCCGATTCCTACTGATGAAATATAAGTAATTTCTCCAAATGTATCTTCAGTAAAATCGTGTTTTAAAAAAGCTTCCAAAGTCACTATAATTAGAATAAAAATTAAATAAGAAAAAGGATATACAACTAATTATTTTGATAAAAATTAAAACATTTTTTCAGTTCTATTGTTGACATATATTTGTATATGTATTATATTTAATTAATAAATTTGTTTTAATAGAAATGTGTTAAACTAAACTTTACATTTACATAGTACATCTTTTAGAAAAAAATTATACTTACCATACTTCGTTGGAGAATTTAAAATATTTTGAATATCAATTAATGTATAAGATTGCATTTCCTCCGAATTTCGAATTTTTCTAATAACATTTACGATTGTATAATCTTTTATTGTTAAATCCATTATCACATTTCCCAAACTTGTAGAATGACGAGGCTGAGAAAAAGCTCCGGATATATGTATTACCTATAATAATAATAAAAACATTTTTGTAAAAAATATTATTTATTTAAAAAACAGTTTTATATTACTTAAAATAATTAAATCCCCTATTTAATTCAAGGTTAAAAGTAAGATTTTTTTATTCATAACTTAATAACTAGACATCATGAATATCAAACAAAGTGGAAATTAAAGAAGAAGCTTTTCTTTCGCAATTCTCTAACTTTAATTTCCATTGTGGTTTATACATATGATGCTTGATTATTAAATAATTATAAAAAATGTCATTCTGAGTTAGACTTGGATTAAATAAAAAAAAATTGTGTAGATGAATTAGAACCAGAGTACGCACTTTTGCATAACATATAACACATATGCATAAGAAAATTGATTGTTCCAAAAGCAACTACATAAAGAATTCAACCAAAATGCAAGTGTGTTTTGGCCTTTAAAGTAATTAAATATTTTTTTATTATTAGAACTAAACAATTTAAAAAAATTTTTATAAATTATTTTATAAAAATAAAATTAAATTCTATAACAATTAGTACTTTTACTTTTTATTCAATAACAAATTAAAGTAAAACATTATCATAATTTGTATATTAATTTATAGTAAATATTTATAATAAAACATAATTTTAATTTTATGACAAAAACTTACGCGAATGATGTTTGGAAGTTATGTATTACTCTATTTATATTATCGCCCCATATAGTAAGTTGTACTTTCCAGTCAATATTATTTGTTAAAAGCACTCGGCAACGTTCAACATTACCGTTTTTAGTTTTTACAGTAATTTTGCCATCGATTCGTTCCATCATAGCGATAAAACATCTGAAAATACATATAAAAATAATTAACACTATATTTGTTATAATATTATTTGTATTTATAATATATATGTATTATAATTAATATTACATATTTGTATTAAAAAATAAGAAATTAATAAAAAATTAAATAAAACTTTTAATGTGTTTTTTATATATCAGCTTAATTATATGACATTGCGCAATAACTTATTTTATTATAAATTCTTCATTCATAACTATTATAATTTTACAAATATAATAATAATATTAACTTTATGAGAACAAATTTATAAATATGAAGTTAAAAATTAAAAAAACAATTTTTTGTGATAATACTTACATTGTGCCATCATTAGGTAGCATAACTTCAAAAAGTTCCCTCGGTGAGACATATAATGTAGGAGTATTACACAAATCATAATAAATGTCTGAATCACTGTCCATGTTTGAAATTTTATTTTACAATTTTGTTGTATTAGACAAATAAAACGCCAAAATATAGTAAATATTGTAATTTCATATTTATATTTTGTTTTATAAAAGTACAACCAGATGCACTTCTATTATTTGTAGGTTACTATAGCGTTCCCTTTTAGAAAAAAAGATTCTGATATAAAACAAAACAAGAAACATTTGCTTTTCCTGAAAAAAAAGAAAGTTAAAACAAATAAAAATTAATGGATTTTTAAGGATACATGTACACTCAGTTATAGAAATACTTCAACATATGAATTGAAAACTAAACTTTTGAAATTTTACATTCTTGAGTAATATCTATAAAAAATAATTTTTTTATTATAAAATTATCAATATTATATAATATATATAGTGTATTTTATCGATAATGTAGAGAAAAGAAAAATAGTATTAACTTAAATATACATAATATATAAATATATTTAATTTTTAAATATTTATAAAAAATATTTTTGATATATATTTTTTCTTATATTTTCTATACTTTTTTATATTTTTTACATATGTATGTATGTTATAGGAATATCTTTATATTATTTTTTATTATATTTCTTGTCTGAAATATATTGCTAAATTGATACTTTTTTAATATAATATTAAAAATATATTTATAATATTTTTAATATTAAAAACAAATACACTTTAATGTAAACAATGCATTAAAATTAATAATTACACATATCTTTTAAATTTCTTCTATTGCTGTACTGGACCAATTTGTAGAACTTAAAATCGATTCAAATTAATGTAGAATTATCCAGACAAAAATCTAATTAATTAATCGTAATTGTCAACATAGACATTATTTTTTAAATTGTAGTAAAAACAATAACAAAAGTACTGTCAAAACTATGAATAAGAAGCAACATTTTTCATTATAATTTTGACTATAACTTCTTTAATTAAATTTCATATGTAATTTTGTATTAAATTTTATATAAAATTTTAATTGAATTCTATATAATTAATAAGAAATGAGAAAAATATACAAAAATAACAATAATACTATTCTGATAATTCAATATTATGTGTAAAATGGTTATCCACAATATCGTCGAAGAGATACTAACATTTCGTATGAGAAATCTGAAGGATTTGTAGTAGATAATCGATTTGTTGTTCCTTATTGTCCAATATTACACAGGCCGACAAAATTTGGCCAAACCCAGAAACCAGAATATACTTTTTCGAAGGTTTTCGACGCGCTGAGTTCGAATCCGAGGTCAGAATTTCTCTGGTGACTCCGGTTTTCGAGATATTCTAACCTAAAAGTGCCAAAATCACAGTTTTTCGAGATATTTGAGGTTATGTTACATCGCAAGGTAATTTTTTTTCATAAAACCATTAATGGGGTCCGAAAGAACTACTCTTCCTCTTTAAAAAACATTTTGATTTGTCCGGATCTTTTTTTATTTTTGAGAAATTGAATGTTCAAATTAAGTAGTTTGACATTTTTGATATTTGGAAATTGAATAGCATCAGGTAAGTACAATATAATGTATGTACACGAAATATACATTTTTAAAGGGTTTTGATGCACGCTGATTCGAAATTTGACATTAGTTTTGCAAATTTAATTTGTCTAAACAATTTGTTTAAACAATTTGTTTAAACAAACTATTGCAGGCATAAGGGCAGGCACTTATTTGGTCAGCGAGCGACTTTTCAGGGATCCTCCGTGGCAATCGGCATTGCATCCATCGAGTGAGATACCAACATCGCTCTGGAGTCGCATATCACTGTGTTAAAAAGCAGCATTAGGTGTGAGGTCTGGATAGCTCAGTGGTCTAGAGCAGTTGCCCGGAAAGCGAAAGACTCGGGTTCGATTCCCGATCCAGCCACTTGCGCCTCACATATTTTTCTAGTCTGCGAATATTGTTTTCTAGCAATTATTCGTTAGGCTGAAAAATGTGTGAATGCTCTCTCCACAGGATATGCGTCAATGCCGTTGCCACGGATGGATTCTGTCGCTCGTTGTCGATCAAATGGGCGTTAAGACACGTCCGACATCCCTATCTTTCTCTGGACTTCTCTACCCTTAAACCCGCACCATTGCCGAAATAAAAAAATACGTGTCGATTATTTTTCGATGATCTACAAGTGTGCAAAGTTTCATTAAAATCGGTGAGTTACACTTCCGTAAGTCTCCTTGTTAGTTTGGTCCGTTCTACTTGCATACGAATTTAGTCCTCATCATTTTGAGATACCCTGTATATTGTACATCATTTTATGTAACATATTTTAATGTTTGATATTTATATTTTGCTTGTTAATTTATAGGTCGTCGAATAATAAACAAGATGTCATGATTTCAAATAAAAATGATGAAATGGAGATGATTACTTTTGCGACAGATGAGATGTTAGAATCAGTTCAACTTGAGGACTCCACTGTGTAAGCTTTTTACTTTTAATTTATAGTATAAAAAATACACACGTATTTATATTTATCTACACATTTTACTTTTTTAAATATAAATAATGTATCTCAGTAGTTAATAAATTCTAATACATTGTTTATATAAGTATGTGTGCGTACATATACAGGGTATCTCACAACCTCAATACAATATTTTATTAGTGTTTTAGAGGTAAAATAGAATAAAAAATTCTAATATAAATATATTGAGGTTGTAACAGTTTTTGAGTTATAAGCGATCAAAATTTGCCAATGATATATATGCACTGAACTACACATATACACATGTATCAATTTGTCATTTATTATTGATTTTATTTTTAAAATAAAATTAGCAGAAAAGTCAATCACTAATTTGAAAAAATCAATAACAGATGACAGATCGATAGACGTATATGTTTAGTTATGGGCCTGAGCACGCGAGTTCTATGCTATATCATTCAAATTTTGATCATTTATAATTCAAAAACTATTGTAGTCTCAACATTTTTATATTAGAAATTTTTACTCAATTTTATTTCTAGAATACACTAATAAAATATTGTACCAAGGTTGTGAGATATCTTGTAAATATATGTATATACATATATTTAAATTTTTTAATATTTTGAAAAGTAAAAGGATGATTTTAAAATCTTTTTTAGAGAGGTTATTGGTTTCATTGATGAGATTGATGGTCCGAAAATTGTTGGCAAAGCACAACATTATCGATTGCTAAAATTTATTTTGAACAATAATAGTTGTCATAGAATTCAAGTCGTGGTATGGAATATTGAAATTGAACGGATTCAGTTTCACATAAAACCAAATCGAGTAAATATATTTAAATATACTTTTTATTCTTATTTAATTTAATATACAATAATAATAATAATAATTATATATGTTACTTTCTAATCTAATATTACTTTATATACTTTACAGATTATTCATATTGATGGAGCGAAAGCTAAAAAAACGAAAGTACCAGAGTTTAATCAAGGAACTCTTCCTTACGAACTTATTATTCGTTCGAATACAATTATTAATAATTTGGGATCGTTTGACCTTAAAAAAATAATTCACGCAGTTCAACCTAAATTGATAGAACTATCAAATATTCCGGATCATTTGAATTCATGTGTTCGTAAGTAATTTTATTATTAATATTTTTTCTTTTGCGTCTAAATCTTCTTCATAATTGTTAATATATTATATATAATTTAATGTTGTCATATATAGTGTTGGCAAAAAGTTCGGAAACGGTTAAAAATTTTGAAAAATATTGATTTATTGGAAAAATGTTTAACACCATGAAGTAGACTTAAAAAAATCAATTAGATGATAGTATTCATTTGACCTTAGGATGATCTTGGAAAACACGATTCTCGTTAACATAAAAATCTTAAATGGAAATCCCTAATTTTTACATATTCTTGTAGCTTATCTCGAGAGCTTTCCAAAACACTGTAATAAAGTATTTTTCTTTTACGTACTTTTTGAGTTATAAGGCTTGAAATTTTTTGACATAAAATGTAAAATATTCAGTTTTTGGTAATCTTATCTTAATACTTTTATGCACAGAATAATGAGATCAATTAATTGGTGTGAAGAAAACACATAGTTAATTGAAAAAAAAATAAGTTGCAATAATTGAGTATCCTGACTTTTTACATTTTATATCAAAAAATTGAAAATTTTAAGCCTTATAAAAAAGTATTCAAGAGAAAAATGTTTTATTATAGTGTTTTGAAAAGCTCTTGAGATAAGCTACAAGAATATGTAATAAAAATTAGGGATTTCTATTTAAGATTTTTATGTTGACGAGAATCATGTTTCTCAAGGTCATCCTAAGGTGAAATGAATTCCATCATCTAATAAATTTTTTTAAGCCCCCTACTCCACGGTATTAAACATTTTTCCAATAAATAAATATTTTTTAAGATTTTTAACCATTTCTGAACTTTTTGCTAGCACTGTATATAGTATGTTCTAATATTTATGTATATGTTTTCTTCTATTACATTTTCTTAAAAAATAAATACTTTTAATAAATACTTTAAATAAAATATTTTTCAGTTGTACGAGGATATATTAAAACAAGATTTAATACTTTATCAAATAGTTTCAAAACTATTGGAACTGGATCGATTACAGATGGTAATTTCAAATTAGAGATTCAAATTGCTGAATATGAAGGAAATGATGGTTTCGAAAAAGGAGAAAATGTAGAAATAAAAGGATATGTGAAGAATTCAAGTAAATCATATTAAAAATTTTAATTTCGTAATAGAATATTGTATCGTTTTTGGATTTTTATGAATTATGTATTTATTTTACACACAGATGATATCTTTTATCTTGATGTGGAAAAAGTTTGTGACATTAAATTGATAGGAAACCAAACGTTATCATTGGCACTGTTATTGCAAGGTACAAAACCTATTATAAAAAGATCTTTTCCAAAAAAAGATGAAACTTTTGATTCGCTAACTAACAAGATTATTCGTAAATAATTTAAAAAGTATTCGTCATGTTTTCAGTGAGTTTTTGTTTTTTATTTTTAGTTTATAAATAAATTTTAATTTATTAATGTTATGTGAACTTAATTAACTCAACGGTTTTTGCGAAGCTATCGAATCTACTGGTGAGATTTTTAACTGTAATAAACTTGTATAATAACATATTTTGGTTTACTTGATGTTCTCTCGATGTCTATAACTAAATCCCTATAAATTGTATTATTGTATATGTATATTGTATAATTTATTTATAAAATGAATAAATTCTATATTATATTACTATAAATAAACAAAAAATATTATAATTATATTATTATTTATTTATACAATAAATAATATATTATATCATTATAAATAAAAATATTATATAAAATATAATAACATTATTTATTTATTTATATTTTTTATTTTTATTATTTACATTAATTCTCAGTTCCGATCACTTTACTTTTGACTTTTTTTGCATAATCCAAGTCCTCGTTTGTTGTGTGTAATTATTCGATAAATTATATGTATGTGAAACGCTAAAAGAAAAGATAATGTATTTACATTAATTCATCGTTCATATAAGATTTAAGTAAAATATTTATTATTTGCTTATCAATATTCAAGTTTTCTCTTTCTTTTAAAAATAATAGTGAAATCTTGAATGTATAAAATTTATTGAGTTATGCGGTAAGCTTCACGAAATGATGTGTTTTGTTATGTAATATGACAGTTTGTGTTATGTTGTGCGAGGTTAAAAATAGTGTTGCGCTTTAAAACTTCTGCAAATTGATACAAAAGTAAGTGTGTAAAATATTAAATTAAAATTAAATTTTTTTTATTGTTAAATTAAAATTAATTTTTATTTCTATTGTTAACTAATAAAAAAATACAAATTAACTTTTATATATTACAACTTATATGTACAGCTTTTTTCATTAAATATACATTAAATAATTAAATACATGTAAAAAATTAAATATTAAGAATGTAGCATACAATTTCTATTATAAAATCTTTAATTATAATATTAAATTCCTTCACATATACAGGCAAGAAGCACAATTGCAATAAAGAAAAAAGTATATCATGTATATCGTATCCGTTCTAATCTGACACACGCCAGTATCAAAAAAGTATATAACGCCTCGATCGATCTCGGTCGATTGCAACTATCAAAAATTTTTGCCTTCGGTGAGAGCAACCACATCTCGTTTTATCATACACACGAGTATAAAGTCGACGCGACTAGGCTCGACTCAGCTCGACTCATCTTGGCAGCGCGAAGCAAGTATACTAATACAGATGCTCGGCTCAGTAGTAAACACGAAAAATAAAAAAAAAGTTAAATCTTTATCATTATCTTAAGTCCCCCTTGAAACCATACAATTTTTATTTGAAACATTTTTCGTATCTTTTATGTTTTTCAAGATATTTGCTTGCGGAAATTAAAATGGGACACTGCAATGTATACAGGGTGAGTCATTTTAAGTTACCCACCCCAATAACTTTTTTATTTTTGATTGTACAAAAAAAGTTTCAAATAAAAGTTGTTTGACTTAAAGGGGGACAATGATGGCAAAAATTTGACCTTGGATAGTCATTTGAGAGTCACATAAAGGTCACCTTCAATTTCTTAATTATATCTCCATTTTTTATCGCATATTCTTGTAACTTATCTCGAGAGCTTTCCAAAACACTATAAGAAAATATTTTTCTCTTAAATATTTTTTAAGTTATAAAGTTTGAAGTTAATAATTTTTTGACATAAAATATAAAATATCTTGTAAAATATTCAGTTTTTAGTAATCTTACCTTATACTTTTATGCTTGGAATAATGAGACCAATCAATTGGTATAAAGAAAACACATAGTTACTTTTTTAAGAAAAATTACGTAGTTGTATGTTTCAAATTACATACTTTTTTTAAGCAACTATGTGTTTTCTTTGCATCAATTGATTAGTCCCATTATTCCATGCATAAAAGTATTAAAGTAACATTACTGAAAACTAAATATTTTACAAGATATTTTACAATTTTATGTCAAAAAATTGTTAACTTCAAACTTTATAACTTAAAAAATATTTAAGAGAAAAATACTTTCTTATAGTATTTTGGAAAGCTCTTGAGATAAGCTACAAGAATGTGCATTAAAAAATATGCATTTCCATTTAAGAAATTGAAGGAGACTTTGTAATCTTTAAACGACTGTCTAAAGTCAAACCAATAATATTATCTTATGTTCCTCTCGAAGTTAAAAAACTTGTATGAAACATTTTTTCGTATCTTTCATACTTTCTAAAATATTTAAATGGATAAATTAAAATAAGCCACCTTGTATATGTATATAGGATGTTTCATTTATCTCTTACACCTCAAATAATTTTTTTATTTTTGATTGTATAACAAAATGTTTCAAATAAAAGTTGTTTGACTTGAAGGGGAACAGAAGATGTCGCTACTGATATTATTTTAAAAGACTTCAATGTTAATTATGTTTATTTAAATAAAATTACTATATTTCTTTATATAAATTGATTCTACGTAACATTCTGTATAAAAAGTTATAAGGGTAAAATGGCTAAAAAATGAATAGTTTACGAGATATTTTATATTTTAATTTGACATAATCTTACGTAAATTATGAAATATCTCGTAAAATATTCATTTTCCGATCTTACCTTTTAATACTTTTATGCACAAAATAACGAGAGGAATCGATTGGTGCAAAGAAAATACACATAGTTGTTTTAAAAAAATATATAATTTATACATAACCATCAACGACATATTTTTTTTTAATAACTAGATGTTTTTTTTTACATCAATCGATTTCTTTCATTATTTTGTGTATAAAAGTATTAAGGTGAAATAATAGGAAAATGAATATTTTACGAGATATTGCATAATTTACGTAAAATTATGTCTAAAGTATAAAATATCTCGTAAACTATTCACTTTTTGGCCATTCTACTTCTATAACTTTTATACAGAATATTGCTTAGAATTGTTTTATATTAAAAAAATATAGTAGTACCATTTAAAAAAACATAAATAACCTTTAAATCATTTTGAAAAAAAGCCTTTTAAAAAAATGTCAGTAGTGACGTCTTTTATCCCCTTTCAAATCAAATAATTTTTATTTAAAATATTTTGTTGTACAATTAAAAATAAAATAGTTATTTGAAGTGTAAGAGTTAAATAAAATATCCTATATATGTATATGTATATTTGTATACAAAGGATATCCCAAAAGTCTGAAAACAGTCGAATATTTCATAAACTATATACATGTTAGAAAAAATCTTTCAGACATAACTTGTAGGGCTTTAAATGGCACATTATATAGTAATATTAATGTAACCTTGAATAGCACCATCAAGATCACGAAAAAATTACTTTGAATTTTTTAAATGGAAATCCCTACTTTTATTTGCATATTCTTGTAGCTTATCTCGAGAGCTTTCTAAAAAAACTATAATAAAATATTTTTCTCTTAAGTATTGACAGATTTAATGGTTAGTAGTACAAAAGATGTAGGTACACGTTATACTCTGAGAGAAAAGACTCGCCATATTGTCGCTCTCCTGAGCACGTCGCTCGCGTCTGCGTAATGCACAGGAAACTAACGATGCATGGATTAATTGCGCGCATAGATCAAATATATTTCTAACACTCCTCCTATCGATGCGCTCAATTCATGCTATATAAACTAACTTAAATTTAATAAATCCATACAATGTACATGCTTATCCTTAGACAATGCTTTGGTTAAGATATCAGCCTTCATTTGCTCACTTTTCAAATAAGTGATTTTTATTTCACCATTATCGCTCGCTTCGCGTGAAAAATGGTATCTAATTGCAATGTGCTTACTTTTTCCGTGAAAAACGCAATTTTTGCTTAATTGAATCGCGCTCTGATTATCACAATGCACTGTTGTCGCATCATCAACTAAATCAGAATATCCCATATGTTTTATTAATCGTCTCATATAGATCGTTTCTTTCGCCACCTCAGATAACGCCATATACTCCGCTTCCATCGTTGAAAGCGCGACAGATTTTTGCTTTTTGGCTTCCCACGCAATGGGTCCATTTGCTAACATAAGAACGTAACCTGAGCATGATCGCCGATCATCCATATCTCCAGCCCAATCTGAGTCTACATACGCTTTTAATTGTTCATTATTAGATTCGGTGTATATAATCCCGCAATTTAATGTTCCTTGTAAATATCGTAACACTCGCTTTACTAATTTCCAATGAGTGGGGCCAGGATTTGTGCAAAAACGACTAAGCGCACTAGCTACAAATGCTAAATCTGGTCGCGTCGCATTTGACAAGTAAATTAACGCGCCTACTAGCTCCCTATACGGTACATTTTGCATTTGAATTCTTTCTTCATTCGTTTGCGGACTTGATTGTTTCGTCAAAACGGTACTAATTTCTATTGGGGTAGCTACAGGTTTACATTCTATCATATTAAATTTATTAAGCAAAGATTGTATATACTTAGTTTGTGTTAGCTTAATATTACCGGTTGGACCTTTTCTAGTAACATTAATTCCGAGTATATTCGATACCGGTCCTAAATCTTTCATTTTAAAATTTTTCATTAATTTATCTTTAATACTTTGTAAACTTTTCAATCTAGAAGCAACTATCAACAAATCATCAACATATATTGTTACTATTACGCGATCTTGTGGACTTTCTCCTAACACGTATACGCAAGGATCTATATTTGACTTTTTTAGACCTACTTTTGATAAATACTTATCTAATTTTGTGTACCAGGCTCGTCCAGCCTGTTTCAGTCCATATAACGGTTTCTTTAACTGACACACTTTGTCCTGCTTGTTTTCCATTTCGAACATCTCGGGTTGCTCCATGTAGACTTCTTCCTGTAGATCCCCTTGCACGTAGGCCGCAACGACGTCCATTTGATGCACGTGTAGCTTCTTTTGCACAGCTACAGCTAGGAGGGTACGTATGGTTTCGTAGCGGGCCACCGGAGCAAAAACTTCTTCATAATCAATTCCTGCTCTTTGCTCGTGTCCTCGAGCGACCAACCTAGCCTTATATTTGTCCACAGATCCGTCCTGATTCTTTTTTAGCTTAAAAACCCATTTGTTGGTTAAAATTTTCTTATTTGCCGGTCTGTCCGTTAGCTCCCACGTATTGTTTTCGACTAACGTATCGTATTCCGTCCGCATCGCAGCTAGTCATGCTTCTCTGTCTTCTCGCTGTTGAACTTCACTCACATTTGATGGCTCTTCGGTGTCATTTTCATGTTGTTCTGGTACTTCGTGGAATAGTTTTCTTGGTCTTCCAGGTTTTCCTGTTAATACCCTTTTCGGCCGACCCGGCCCTCTTTTCGTTTGTTTCTGTCCAGGCGTCTCTTGTATCTCACACGTATGGTCTTCTGTTTCTGAATCTTCTTGATGTTCTTCATCGTCGCTGTCCGCAATTGCATTTTGCTCTGGAGTATGAAGATCTTCTTGTCTCATCTCGTCTCTCGGTATTTTCTTTTCTTCGTTTAATTTCAAATTAATAGGAATTTCTAACATTTCGTTTGTGTTTTCATTTGTGCTTCCTTCTTCTGAAATTACATTCTCAAGAAAACGTACATCGCGACTTTTTATTATGGTTTTTGTTCTCGGACACCAGAGTCTGTATGCCTTCGATTCGCTTGAGTATCCTACCATTATCAGGGACTTTCCTTTTGCTTCAAATTTATTACCTTTTACGCCTTTTTGTAATGCGATTGCCTTTGTTCCGAAAATACGCATGAAGCCTAAGTACGGTTTCCGTTGATTCCACATTTCGAACGGGGTTTTATTATCTAGAGCTTTCGTGAGGCATCTATTCCTTATGAAGCTTGCGGTATTTATAGCTTCTGCCCACAGGCTGAGCGGCAACTTCGACTGAAGCAGCATGCAGCGGGCCATCTCTACTAGCGTGCGGTTCGCACGTTCTGCCACGCCATTTTGCTGCGGAGTATGTTCCACTGTCAGCTGTCTTCTTATTCCTTCGGATTCCAGTAGATCTGTAAATTCTCGTGATAGGTATTCTTTGGCATTATCCGTTCGCAATACTTTTATATTTTGCCCTGTTTCGGATTTCATTCGTCGCATATAGTTTTTAAATGCATTTATTATCTCTGAACGTTTCTTTAAAATAACGACTTCTGTATACCTTGTCTTGTCATCAATGAAAGTTGCGAAATATCTTGCACCTCCGAGCGATGTTGTGCGCATTGGTCCGCATATATCCGAATGTACAACTCCAAGTACGTCCTTCGCCCTGTTCTCTGAAACTTTGAATGGTAATTGATGTATCTTACCCAAATGACATATTTCGCAGTCAAAATTTTCTTCTCTTGTGTTTACGTTAAGACCAATCGCCATTTCGTTAGTTGTTATTTTCTTCAAGTCGTTGAGATTTAAATGGCCAAGCCTCTCGTGCCATAACTTGAGTTTACTCGTTGAATTTTTCATTAAAGATGACGCATGCGCTCTGGATGATGATTCAATCTCATCTATAACATATAATTCACCGTTACGTTTTGCTATCATGGCTACAGAGTTATCCGGACGCTTCACTTTCGCGCAATTTTTATAAAAATGCACTGTATAATTTTTGTCAGTCATTTGTGATACGGATAGCAAATTATTTCGAAACTCGGGAACGAACATCGTATCACACAGTTTAATTTTGTTCGTAGCACTTCCTTGTAGCTTCACGTTCAGTTTTATCTCACCCGAACCGGTAGATTTTGCGCATTGTTCTGTTGCAGTGTACACTTTTCGCGTTTTGTTATCTGTAAATGTGTGGAATTTTTCCTGATCGTAACACATGTGCTTTGTAGCACCACTATCGAGACACCACTTTGCCGACTCTAACGAATCAGCGTTCATCATAACCGCTGGCATGGCATCTTCTACATTTTTGACTGAATTTTCCTTTTTCTTAGCTCTGCAATTAATTGCTTTGTGTCCAGTTTTGCCACAATTATAGCAACTTCCGTCGAATTTTTGCGTGAGCTGCTTCGAATGATTCTTCCTTGCATTTCGAGGATCGTGGTTGACTCTTCTTTTCTCCTTCACAGACAGCGCGTTATTGTCATTTTCGTTCTTACCGACCTGCTCAAGATGTCTCGCTTCTTGCTCGATCAACTTCGATTTCAATGATTCCACTGTCGGTAAATCGTCACGTGACTCGATGGCTATGCAGAAGCTCTCGTATTCGGATGGTAACGAAGTTAACAACATCACGGACTGTAAATCTTGAGGAATTTTCATTCCAGCCTCTTCAAGCTGCTCAATTTTTCGTTGAAAAGAATGCACATATTCTGTCATTGTTTGACTCGAATCCTTTTTCAGCCGATATATTTGCTTATACAAGGTGGCTTTCCTCATCGATCCTTTTGACTCGTGCATATTTTCTAGACTCTTCCATGCCGCAGCAGAGGATTCCGCCTTCTTTATGTGATTCAATTGATTTGTTGATACACACAACAAAATCATTGCCAACGCTTTGCCGTCTTTAGTTTCCCACGTGGCCTGATTTTCCGCCGTCTTCTCAATTCTCTCACACGTGTAGTCCCATAGATCGTTGCAGATCAGTACGCTACGCATTTGCACTTTCCACGATTCATAGTTTGTTTCGGTTAATTTTTCGATGCTGTTCATATTTCCGATTGAAGCCATCTTTACTTTCACTCAATTCTTTTAACCGAACGCGCAATGGAATCACTCTGGGCCCATAACCTGACAGATTTAATGGTTAGTAGTACAAAAGATGTAGGTACACGTTATACTCTGAGAGAAAAGACTCGCCATATTGTCGCTCTCCTCAGCACGTCGCTCGCGTCTGCGTAATGCACAGGAAACTAACGATGCATGGATTAATTGCGCGCATACATCAAATATATTTCTAACAAGTATTTTTTGAGTTATAAGATTTGAAGTTTACAGTATTTTGATATAAAATATAAAATATTTAGTTTTTGGTAATCTTACCTTAATACTTTTATGCACAGAATAACGAAACCAATCAAATGATGTAAAGAAAACATAATTGCTTTAAAAAAAAATTATGTATAATAATTTGCAACATATTTTTTTTTAAATCAATTATGTGTTTTCTTCACACCAATTGATTGATCTTATTATTTTGTACATAAAAGTATTAAGGTAAGATTACCAAAAACTAAATATTTTATATTTTATGTCAAAATACTGTAAACTTCAAGTACTATAACTCAAAAAGTACTTACTTAAGATAAAAATATACTACTCAAAAAAATTAGGAGAGCACTTTAAAAATTGCAAAATTTGATGATTTTCAAGAAGTCATATCTCTGCTTAGGGAGGTTGTAGGACAATGTTCCTAGGCGCATTTTAATAGGTGAAGCCTCTACTTTAAAGAGGGTAAGGTCGCATTATTTGTCTCATCGAACTATGTTTCGTGTGAGCTCCAAAATCAGATCGTGAAAAAATTCTGAAAATTTCATGACTGTAATCGTCCACGGATAAAGCAAGGATGGAACTAAAAATGCCACTACATTAGCTTTAAAGTGGGAAGCTTTCCCTTTTAAATGCCGTCAAGAACATTGTTCTATTATACTTAGGAGCCGAGTTATAACGCGAATGTCAGCGGTATTGCTCAAAATTATGCAAAACGCAAGATTACTTGAAAACGCGATAACTCAGCTCCTAGGTATGATAGAACAATGTTCTTAGCGGCATTTTAAAGGGAAAGCTTCCCACTTTAAAGCTAATGTGGTGATATTTTTGGTTTCATCCCTGCTACAAAGACGACTACAAAGTCATGAAATTTTCAGAATTTTTTCACGATCGCTTACGCCCTTATTCCAGCTCTCCTAAACCGGAAGTAGTTCTCTTATGTAAGAGAACTATTTTCGGTTTAAGAGAACTGGAATAAGGGCGAAATGAATTATTTTTATTTCTTACGCCTACTCTTATTTCTTACACCAAGCTTACTCTACTTATTAGAGACGACGCTAGAAAAATAGTTGATATTGTTGAATATAGATCCAGAAATGTGTTGTTTTCGAGTTACGCCATTCTTACGTTGAAAGAAATTGCTTTGTTTTCGAATTTTTTTTATCAAAATTGAAATAAAAGATAGTTTTTATGTTTTATAACATATAATGACTTTAATTATGTTATGAAATTCATTAAAACCATCTCTTGTTTTAATTTTGACAAAATAAGATTGAAACATTTTTTAATACATTACGTTCAATACTCATAATGGAGATTATAAATTTTCAATGAAATTTATCTAATATCTATATATTTAAACATATAAATATTTACTTTTTGCAGTTTAAAAAGAAAGAAAAGAAAGAAAGAGAGAGAGAGAGAGAAAGAACAAAAAGAAAAAAAGTGAAAAAAAGAAAAGTAAAAAAAAAGAAAAAAGTAGACAAAAAAAAGGTTTGTATATATTTTTGAATTTATTTTAATACATCCAATTCTCCTTTTACATGATTTATATATTTTTTTTAAGTAATTCTTTTTACACGATTTTTTTAAATAATTAGATTTTTTAAATTATTTTTATAATTTTTTATGTATATATACAAATCTTATAATATCGTAAAAGTAGAAAAAAAATTAAATTATTTACATAATTATTAATATTTAATATTTTCTTTTTCAGAGAACCAACGGAATAAGTTAAAAGTGGAAAATAAGCTAAACATAATATTGAATTGAATTTTATTTTTATTTATTTAATTATTTAATTAAAATTGGCTCTAACTTAAATTAAAATTAATTTTGATTTAATTTGAAATTGACCTTAACTTGAATTGAAATTGGCTTTGACTTGAATTAAAATTGGATTTGACTTGGATTGAAATTGGCTTTGATTTGATTTAAAATTGGCTTTGATTTGATTTGAAATTGGCTTTGACTTGATTTGAAATTGGATTCGATTTGATTTGAAATTGGCTTTGGCTTGATTTGAAATTAGCTTTAGCTTGATTTGAAATTGGTTTTGACTTAATTTGAAATTGGCTTTGACTTGATGTGAAATTGGCTTTGACTTGATTTGAAATTGGCTTTGATTTAATTTGAAATTGGCTTTAATTTGGATTATTGAATTGAAATTGATCTTGACTTAAATTGTTGAAATAAATTTAAAATTAATTTTTATAAAATTATTGTATTCAATTATTTTTGATTTTTAAGTTAACGTCAAGTTGAAATATAATTAAACTAATTTGATAATAATTAGATAAACGAAATTAATATTAAATTAAGTTATTATTAAATTAAATTATTATATTAGTGTATATTTATATTGTAATATTAAATTGAAATTTTAATTATTTTAATTATACTATTATTATTTAATTATTTCATTATTTCATTATCTTATTATTTATTACTTATAAGTTGAATTTTATATACAAAAATTAAATAAAAGATTCATTATCATTTTTATTTGAAATTTATATATATTTTATTACATTTTATTATATTATTAATTTTAATTGATATTATCTAAATAATAATTATGCCTCGAAGAAAGATAGTTCGATCTGTTGAAGAAGAAGAGGAATATCAACGTAACAAACGAGAAAAAAAGGCAAAATGTCAAGCTGAAAGACGAGAAGCAAAGCGAAAAACGCTTATGAAAAATTCTCAATCTTTGTTTCCAAATGATGAAATTTGCTCAAATATAACACAAACTTCTGTAAATTTTTCAAAAAATATAGTAATAGATTCTCAAACTTCTACTTTACTTACAGAAGTAATATATTCAGCAAATGAAACAGTTACTACTGCGTCACAAGCAATTAATACATCAATCATTACAAATGTTCCTATGATAAAAAATAATAATGAAGTTAGTATAATAAATAATAACATAAAGTTATTTAACATTAACGATGATATTAATATAATTAGAAATGTTCATAACTTAAATATAGAAACTCCATTAAATAGCAATACTATTTGTTCAATACCTAACACATCAAATAGATTAATAAACTTAGATGATAATAGGATTGAAAATTATATTAATTTACAGGAAATACCATCACAAAATGATATAATAAATGATAATAATAAAAGTAAACAAATAAGATGGTACGAAAAAAATCGAGCTTTAAAAAAAGGATATACGGATATTAATCATCACATTATTCAATTAGAAAATATTGTAGAACATTATATAGGAGAAATGAATTTATATTGCTAACATTGTGGTGCGAAACATTTTAATTCTGAAAAAGTAGTTAATAAAGAAAACTCATTTAACGATTGTTGTAGCCATGGGACTATTGAATTAAATCCTTTACCTCAACCTCCGTATGAACTTTATAAATTATTTACTGGAAATCATCCAAAATCAAATCATTTTTATAATCGTATTCGTGGTTACAATAATACATTTTCATTCGCATCGTTTAATGCAAATATAGCAGATTTTAGTGCGCAAAGATGTGGACCTTATTGTTTTAAAATTCAAGGACAAATCTATTATCAAATTAATACCACTATTATTATATCCGGCCTAACGAAACACCAAGTTATGGACAACTCTTTATTGTGGATAGTAATGAAGCAACAGTGTCGATTACATCAAAATTCGAATCTTGATCAAGAAATTTTATATTCAATAGATAATATAATGCGTACAAATAACATTTTTTGCACAATCTTATCGAATGATGCACGAAGAAATTCAAATGCAACAGCAAACATCTGATAACAATATACGTGAATTACAATTAGGATTTTTAATTAAAAAAGGTATCGATTGTGGCCGATACAATGTACATAAGATAAATGAAGTTGCAGCAGTTTTTTCTACTACAGCAGATGGTGAAATTCCTGAAACCTATGTAACAATTTATAATAAAAATACTAAAACATTAAAACAAGTCAGTACGATGGATCCAAATGTAGAACCATGGATTTATCCATTATATTACCCATACGGTAATCAAGGTTGGCATGATAATTTATAACGTAAGAATAGTAATAAACGAGTAAGTAGAGCTGCATACGTAAAATATCGAATAGCTGTACGTGATAATTTTAATATTTTCATTATGGGAAGACGATTATTTCAACAATGGCTGGTAGACAGTTATATAAAAATTGAAAAAGACCGAATTAATTATTGTAAACAGAATCAAAAACAATTGCGAGCTGAGACTTATCAAGGATTAATTGATTATTTAGCAAACACCGCCAATAATAACGATGCTCACATTGGAAAAATGATTATACTTCCATCGACATTTGTGGGTTCACCGCGTAATATGTTGCAACATTATCAAGATGCGATGGCTATTGTTCGGAAATATGGAAAACCAGATATCTTTGTTACTATGACTTGTAATCCAAATTGGCGTGAAATTAAAGAAAATTTACTTCCAAATCAACAACCTGCAGATAGGCCAGATATATGTGCTCGAGTATTTAATATAAAATAAAATTATTTAATCGATGTTATCGTTAGACAAAAATTTTTTGGTGGTTTTAGCATACGTTTATGTAATAGAATTTCAAAAACGTGGATTACCACATATACATTTATTGATTACATTAAAACAGAATTGTAAAATATCAAATTCTGAAATAGTTGATAAATTTATTTCTGCAGAAATTCCTGATCCTAATGAAAATGAAAGTTTACATAATGTTGTAATGAAACATATGATTCATGGGCCATGTGGAAATTGGTGTTTAATAAATGATAAATGTTCAAAACATTTTCCAAAACCATTTCGACCTGAAACAACTATGGATGAAGATGGTTATCCACAATATCGTCGAAGAAATAATGGATTACTGTACGAAAGACCTAGACGATATGTTGTTGATAATCAATACGTTGTTCCATTTAATCCAACGCTCTTACTTTTATTTAATAGTCATATTAATGTTGAAATAGTATCGAGTATACAATCTGTGAAATATTTATATAAATATATTTATAAAGGCCATGATGCTGCGTCTGTATTTATTGGAGAAAATATAGATAAAACAATAAATCATGATGAAATCCAAGATTTTATCGAAGCTCGATATGTCGGACCCGTGGAAGCATGTTGGCGTATCTTAAGCAAACCTTTGCAAGAAAAAAGTCACGCTATATTTCGTTTACCGGTTCATTTACCAAATGAACATAATGTTATAATCGATGATAATATTAATAATGATGCGATAAGATTTGCTGTAGAACGAGTAACAATGTTATTGGATTATTTTCAGTTAAATGCTCGAGATGAGGAAGCAAAACAATATTTATACAGTGATATTCCATCTCATTATGTATTTAAAAAAATTACAATTAACGGCAGAACTATTAATCGCTGGGAGAAACGTCAAAGATATTTTAATTGTATTGGTCGTATGTATTCCGTTAGCCCATCTCAAATAGAATTGTTTCATTTACGTATACTTTTACTACATGTTAAAGGAGCTACAAGTTTTCAAGAATTAAGAACAGTTAACGAGATACATCAAACTTTTACTGCTGCATGTTTAGCATTAGGACTCATAGAAGATGATGAAGAATGATATCGCGCAATGAATGAAGCAAAAGTTTGGATGATGCCAAGACGACTTCGTAATTTATTCGTACGAATTTTGATTCATTGTCAGTTCATCCGAAAAAGTTATGGGATGAGTTTAAAAAAGATATGTCGGAAGATTATACAAGACGATTTGGACCTATAATAGGAATAAAGAAAGTTTATAATTATATTATTAATTTACTTCAAAAAAAAGGATCAAATATTGCTAATTTTTGTTGAAATTGAACAAGAAATAGAAGAACAAGAAATAAACGACGAAGAACAAATTGAAGAAGATATATCGATAGGTATGCGACAATATGAACAATTAAATATAGAACAAAAAGAAATTGTTGATACTATTTTAATAGCAACAAGTAACAATAGTAATAACTGTTTTTATATTGATGGTCCAGGTGGATCTGGTAAAACTTTCATTTATACAACCTTGTATTATCTACTTAAAAGTAGAGGAAAAATAATTAATACGATGGCATTTACCGGTATTGCTGCAACATTACTTCCAAATGGGAAAACAATACACAAAGTTTTTGGATTACCTGTACCTCTTTTCGCTGATTCTACATCAAACATTAAAGTTCAATCTAAAGAGGCTGAAAATTTAAAACTTGTGGATATTTTTATTATAGACGAAGCTCCTATGGCACCACGCTATGTATTAGAAATAATGGATCGAACATTACGTGATATAATGCAAAATGATTTATATTTTGGTGGTAAAATCGTTCTTCTTGGTGGAGATTTTAGACAATTATTACCTGTAAAAGAAAGAGCTACGCGTTGTGAAATTATAAATTTATCGATAAAATTTAGTATTCTATGGAAGCAATTTAAAATATTTTCATTGACACAAAATATGAGAACTTTAACACAGGAAAAAGAATTTGCACAATTTTTACTAAATTTAGGTAATGGTTCTTTAAATGATCATTCAGATATTATTCATATTCCAGAAAAATGTATAGCAAACGCAAATTTGGATATGGTTAAAGACATGTACGGAAACATTATAAAACATAAACAATATAAAACTATGGCTAATTACGTTATATTATCTGCAAGAAATGTCGATGTTAATGAAATAAATGAAAAAGTAGTAAATTTGTTGGATGAAATGACAGAAAGAGTTTATACAAGTATAGATACTCTTGAAATGACTGAAGATAATCAAGATATATATGACACAATTCCGATAGAATATCTCAACTCTTTAAATCCAACATGTCTTCCACCTTATCAATTATGCTTAAGAAAATATACTATTGCCATGCTTATTAGAAATTTTAGTATCAGCGAAGGTTTATGCAATGGTACCAGATTATTGATTTTAGATTTAAATAATAACTTATTACGCTGTGAAATTTTAACAGGTAATAAGATTGGAGAAATAGTTTTTCTTAATCGTATCACTTTATATATTGCGAAAATGTATATCCATATACTTTTAAAAGAAGACAATTTCCAGTAAAATTGGCATTTGCTATGACAATAAATAAATCACAAGGACAAACTTTCGAAAAAATTGCAATAGATCTTCGAAAAAATATTTTCAATCATGGACAACTGTATGTCGCATTTTCAAGAGTTCGTTCTTGGGATTCGTTGAAAGTTTATTTAAAGGATGATAATTTGTCCAAAAAAATAAAAAATTATGTTTATAAAGAAATATTTGATTAATAAAACATAACAAACGAAAAAGTGATATATAATTGTTATAATAATGTCAAAGATAACAAAGTAAATAAAAATTAAAAGAATTTTTGTTTGAAATATTTGTATGTATAATTTAATTAAAAAATAATAATTATCGTTTTATAACATTTTAATTGCATTTAGAATAAAAATTAAAAAATAAAAAACAAACAAAAAATTTTTATATTAATTTTAATTTTTTTAAATTAACGAATAAAACTTATATTTTAATTGAATTTTAAAATTAATAAAATTTATTTAAAATTAATTTATGAATTCATTTAATTCATAATAATTAAAATAAATCATCATTAATTACTTATTAATCATTTGATTATATTTAATTTTTTATATTATTTAAGTAATGACCAAATATGGCGCGCGCGTTAGCGCGCGCTGCGTGCTAGTCTACTATAAAAAAAGTCATGTAGACGCGAGAAGTGAGGGTTTGGAGTCGATATAAATCGCGCGTATTGTTGCCTCTTTTCCGCGTACGTGATTGGTGGTCGATGTGAGAGAGCGATGAAGAGATTTGTCTCTCATGTCAAGATGACTTGCACATTGCTCTTTAACCTCTCTAACATTTCAATTTTTGTTTGCATTGTGGATATCCACATATCAAAAATTCTTGGTTTTCTTTATTTTTTATACTTTTTGAGAGTGATCCACGAAGAGATTGCGAAGAATTGCGAGGAATTAGGTAACTTATTAAAATGATAAAACACATGTCAGATGCTGCGATGATTGGATTCAGACTCGAGTATATTAGAATTGATCAATTTAAGTAAGTTAGATTTAAAATAGGTTAGATTTTATATTATTTATAAATTAATAATCATTTCTACATAAAATGTAATCTATTTTCGCATGTTTTAAATTATGTTATATTAGGTCAGGAAATCTGTTAAGCAAAAAGGTGTTGGAGAAATTTTTCCTGCTAATAGTCAAATTATCGGTCACTATATTGGATAATTTGAAGATAGAGAGGATTTTTTGATTGGACTTACTTTTCTGAAAAGCCAAGAACGTTTGTGTTTAAACCAAGGGTTTGCGAGGAATTAGGTAACTAATTAAAATGGCAAAACACATATCAGATGCGGCGATGACTCGATTCTGACTCGAGTAAATTAGAATTGATCAATTTATAATAAACTTGCTTCATGTACAAGACCATGCCATTTTTATATTTAAAACTATCAGGATAATGATGAGCTAATGAGCTAATAAAATAGCTAATGAAAAAAAAGTAAGTTAGATTTAAAATAGGTTAGATTTTATATTATTTATAAATTAATAATCATTTCTACATAAAATGTAATCTATTTTCGCATGTTTTAAATTATGTTATATTAGGTCAGGAAATCTGTTAAGCAAAAAGGTGTTGGAGAAATTTTTCCTGCTAATAGTCAAATTATCGGTCACTATATTGGATAATTTGAAGATAGAGAGGATTTTTTGATTGGACTTACTTTTCTGAAAAGCCAAGAACGTTTGTGTTTAAACCAAGGGTTTGCGAGGAATTAGGTAACTAATTAAAATGGCAAAACACATATCAGATGCGGCGATGACTCGATTCTGACTCGAGTAAATTAGAATTGATCAATTTATAATAAACTTGCCTCATGTACAAGACCATGTCATTTTTATATTTAAAACTATCAGGATAATGATGAGCTAATGAGCTAATAAAATAGCTAATGAAAAAAAGTAAGATAGATTTAAAATAGGTTAGATTTTATATTGTTTATAAATTAATAATTATTTCCACATGTAATCTCTTTTCGCATGTTTTAAATTATGTTATATTAGGTCATGAAATTTGTTCAGCAAAAAGATGTTGGGGAAGTTGTTCCTGTTAATGGTCAAATTATTAGTCACTATATCGGATAATTTGAAGATAGAGAGGATTTTTTGATTGGACTTACTTTTCTAAAAAGCCAAGAACATTTGTGTTTAAGCCAAGGGTGCATCATGTCTGGTTTAGAGATCGGTATATGTATTACACAGAAGTATGAAATGCTTTTGATACATCCTGGTGAAATCGTCCAGCATGTATTTTACTCATTGTGGAAGTATTTATTGTCCATTTAATTAATTACTTTTTTTACTTTGTTCTACTTATCAAAATCTTAAATTAGAAGAGAAGCAGTCATTTAAGTATATAGTAGAGTCAATATTACTTATTATAATTTTAAAACAGTAGGTAATGGATCCATTATTGATAAGATCTATAAATTGGAGATACAGATAATGAATTACGACAATGATGTCTTTCTTGAAAAAGGACAATTTGTTCAAGCGAAAGGATATATGAAAACTATAAGTAAATTACATTGAAATATTTTAAAGTTTCTAATAATATAATAGTACACCTATTATGAATATTAAAATTTTATTCTATAGTTAACATATTTTACTTGGAGGTTGAGAATATGTCGGATATAAAAAGATAGGTTTTGAAGAATTATCTTTTCATCTTTTTTTTCTTGCTAATGGTCAAATTATCAGTCATTATATCGGATAATTTGAAGATAATGAGGATTTTTTGATTGGATTTACTTTTCTGAAAAGTCAAGAACGTTTGTGTTTAAGCCAAGGCTTTGCGAGGAATTAGGTAACTTATTAAAATGGCAAAACACATATCCGATGCTGCGATGACTGGATTCTGACTCGAGTAGATTAGAATTGATCAATTTATAATAAACTTGCCTCATGTTCAAGGCCATGCCATTTTTATATTTAAAACTATCAGGATAATGATGATCTAATGAGCTAATAAAATAGCTAATGAAAAAAAAATAAGAGATTTAAAATAGGTTAGATTTTATATTATTTATAAATTAATAATTATTTCTACATAAAGTGTAATCTTTTTTCGTATGTTTTAAATTATGTTATATTAGGTCATGAAATTTGTTCAGCAAAAAGATGTTGGGGAAGTTGTTCCTGTTAATGGTCAAATTATTAGTCACTATATCGGATAATTTGAAGATAGAGAGGATTTTTTGATTGGACTTACTTTTCTGAAAAGCCAAGAATATTTGTGTTTAGGCCAAGGGTGCATCATGTTTGGTTTAGAGATCGGTATATGTATTACACAGAAGTATGAAATGCTTTTGATACATCCTGGTGAAATTGTCCAACATGTATTTTACTCATTGGGGAAGTATTTATTGTGCATTTAATTAATTTTTTTTTTTACTTTGTTCTACTTATCAAAATCTTAAATTAGAAGAGAAGCAGTCATTTAAGTATATTGTTGCGACCCCGTGTTCCTTCCCTGCCGATTATTTGGTCACCCGTGACGTTCGGCAGAAGATCGTCTTCGAGCGCGTTGCCAAGAAGAATGTTGACAAGACGAATGACAGTTGAGTCGGAAAATAGCTGTCGAGCTAAACGGACGCGTTTCGATCCGCGGCTTATTAATATCGTTATATCTGTTACATTCTGTGTTCTCTGGTGTTATTAAAGTTCCTGTGTTCTTGTTCAAACACGAGTGTTTATTATTTCCGTGTGCGCGAGCGTGTGCGCGAGGGCCGATCGTTGTGTCGCGCGCGATTCGATAAATATCGTTCCGCGGACGCAACATTTTAGGGGCTCGTCCGGGATCGACCGGACTGTGATTCAGTGCTTGGACTTGAATTTTACGAGTGAAAAAAAAGATGTCGACAAACAACGACCAACGAGATTTGGTAACGGGCGTTTCAACTCGGAAGAGGATCCGCTCGGCGACTCCGCTTCCGGCTGCGGCTTCGGAACCGACGTTGGAGTCGACCACGTTCCAGGCGGCGATGAGGGAAATCCAACAATTGCGCGGAGAGCGGCTCCACGAACGGAACGAGTTCGAAGCCCAGCTTCGCCAGCGCGACGAGATGGAGGAAAGGATGTTGCGGCTGAATGAACAGCTAAGTCGCCCTAATTTTAAAGAATTAGAGAGTCGAGCTGCTAGTGTGTCTAGTTGTGCAGATAACGGTGCGCGTGACTCAATAAATAGGGAGTTGGGCTATAAATTGAAGCCAGATATTTTTGACGGGTCGGTTCCGCTCAGAGAGTTTTTCTCTCAATTCGAATTAATTGCGCGGGCCAATCATTGGAGTGATGCCACAAAAACGGTGGCACTTGTCTCGTGTTTGAGGGGGAAAGCGCGTGCGGTCTTGGAATGCGTGTACGACATCGAAAGTTTGAATTTTGATGAATTGAAATCAAAACTAGAGTTGCGTTTCGGGGAAAGTTATCTGTCTCAATCCTATTACTCTCAATTTACGAACCGGAAGCAAAAATCGAATGAAGACGAGGCAGCTTTGGGTTCCGATATCGAACGTTTGTCTCAATTGGCGTATCCCGAGTGTACGCATCAGTTAGGGACAAAGTTGCCTGCGCGCAGTTTATTACTGCATTGTCCAATAGGTTCGTGAGAAGGACTCTGCAGCTTGAGGGAATCACTTCTCTGAAAATGGCCGTGCAAAGGGAGATGGCGGTTAAGACTATTCAAGAGAATAATTTTGAAAAACGTAACGATTTTGCGGGACGCAATAGAAATTTTGGAAATTTTAAAGAGACAGACAAGGAGAGAAACTTTAAAAACTTTAACGGGAAAAATTTTAATAAAACGGACAAAAATAAGAATAATAAGAACTTTAATATTATAGCAAAGGGAATAATCAGGGGTTTCAGTCTGCTCAGGAGTGTTGGCAGTGTGGTAACACGGGCCATTTTCGGGCGGAGTGTCCGTCTCTTAAAAAGGGTACTGGGGAAAACTAAGTTTAGTCGAACTTACTGGGGCGAGTTCGACGAGCGTGCGGAGAGCCCCAGACGAAAAATATGTTAATAATTGTAATAATTTGTCTGGACGTAGAAAATTATTTTATTTTAAGGGTTTTGTTGATGGGCAGAATTGTGTTTTTAAGATCGATTCGGGCTCGGATGTCTCGTTAGTTAGACGGAATTTGATTAGAAAGCCGAAAAGGCAAATCCCTCTTGATCATTCTGATCGACTGAGGTATCCGACCGGAGAGGAAGTCTCCGTTGAATGTAAAATGGTCGTGTTAATAGAGATAGGGAAGTATTTAGTAGAACATCCTGTTTTTGTTACTGATATGGTTGATGTTTGTTGGGAGCTGATTTCTTTTCAGCAATAAATAAGGAAGATGTTTTCGAGTCAATCTTTGGAAAAGTTGATTTCGGCGAGCAGGAGCAATTTGTATGTTCGCGTATAAGGAGTTGCTTCGATGAAGTCCCTCAGTTTTTAAGAGAGATTTTCAAAAGGGAATCTGAAGATTTAACGGAGGAGCAGAAAGATCTTTTCGCCCAGTTCTTAGCTGAATTTCAGGATATCTTCTCTGAAGGAATAGTAGCTGGGAATTGTAATGTAGTCGAGCACACCATTAATGTAAATAATTCTAATCCTATTAAACAGGCTCCCCGTCGTATCCCTCTGAAGATGAGAAGGGAAGTTGAACAGATCCTTGAGGATACGAAGCGTCAAAAGGGTATCGAGGAGTCTCAAAGTCCATGGGTTTCTCCTGCGGTTATGGTTAAGAAGAAGGACGGCTCCATTACGTTTTGCGTGGACTATCGAAAGTTAAATTCGGTGACTTCAAAGGATTCATATCCAATACCACGGATAGACGATATGCTTGATCAATTATCCGGAAACTCTTGGTTCTCTTCCCTGGATTTAAAGAGTGGATATTGGCAAGTTAAGATTCGTCCAGAGGATAAAGAAAAAACGGCATTCTCTATTGGAAACGGGTTGTGGCAATTTACCGTTATGCCTTTCGGCTTATGTAACGCTCCTGCCACTTTTGAACGTTTAATGGAGAAGGTATTACAGCAGTTATTATTTAAAATATGTCTAGTCTATCTAGACGATGTTATCATTTTCAGTGGCAGTTTTGAAGAAATGTTGGGTCGTCTTAGACAAGTCTTCTTGCGATTACGCATGGCTAATTTAAAATTGAATCCGAAGAAGTGTTTTTTCTTCAGGAGAGATAAAATATTTAGGTCATGTGATTTCCGAAAGGGGGATTACAACGGATCCTGAAAAGATTTCTTCTATTAAGGATTGGCCAATTCCTCGCACCAAAAAGCAAGTCCGTAGCTTCCTGGGATTCTGTTCTTATTATAGGAAATTTGTCAAGGGATTTTCTCTGATAGCAAAACCCTTATTCTCATTAACTGAGAATGTTAGGAAATTTGTTTGGACAGAGCAATGTGACGCCGCTTTTAGAGAATTGAAAAAACGTTTGATGTCTTCTCCAATTTTATGTTTTCCCAAGGATGAGGGGCGATTTATCCTCGACACCGATGCTTCAAATCATGGGATCGGTGCTGTATTATCTCAAGTTCAAGATGGTGTGGAAAAAGTCATTGCTTATTTTAGTCGTATTCTCAGCAAGACGGAAAGGAATTATTATGTTACGCGTCGGGAGTTGCTTGCTGTGGTGGAATCTTTGAGAAGTTTCCATCATTACTTTTACGGAAATAAGTTTACGATCAGGACTGATCATATTTCCTTGCGTTGGTTATTATCGTTTAAGAATCTGGAAGGTCAATTAGCCCGTTGGATGGAGCGTATTCAACAGTACGATTTTGAAATAATTCATCGGAAAGGGAAGTTGCATGGAAATGCTGACGGGTTATCTAGGCGGCCTTGTGAGGAGGGTAGATATTGCAACAAGTTGGATTCTAGGGAAGAGGAGTTGGTCGAAAGAATAATCCTAGGAGGGGGCAGTTGGGAAAATTGGAGAGAGGATCAGTCAGAAAGAGGAAGATCCGACGATAGGTAAGATTCTTCGCGGAAAGGAGGAGGACCGACGTTCTCTTTGGCAAGAGATTGTTTCCGAAGGGGCACCTAGTAAACTCTATTGGTCACAATGGGATTCTCTGGTACTTAGGGACGGAGTTCTTCATAGAAGGTGGGAATCTCCAAATTTAAAGACTTGCATTTTCCAAACAATAGTCCCGCAAAAAAGAGTTTCACAGATCTTGAAGGAGGCTCACGACTCTCCTTCTGGAGGGCACTTTGGGGTAAATAAAACCCTCGGGAAAATTCGAAAACGATTTTATTGGGCAACTTGTAAACAAGACGTTGAGGATTGGTGTAGGTCGTGTAGAACTTGTATAGCTAAAAAGGGTCCCTCTAATAAGGGAAAGTCTAGTATGCAAATTTACAATGTCGGAGCTCCATTTGAAAGGGAAAGATGGATATCCTAGGTCCGTTTCCTACGTCTTCAGCTGGGAACAAATACTTATTGGTTGTGTGCGACTGCTTTACTAAATGGGTGGAAGCATTTTCATTAAAGAATATAAGAGCAAGCACTGTCGCAGAGATCTTTGTGAACCAAGTGATTTCAAGATTTGGTGTCCCCTCGGAGTTGCATACTGATCAGGGGAGAAATTTTGATTCGCGAGTTTTCCATGAGTTGTCTCATTTACTAGGGATTAAAAAAACTCAAACTACTTCGTTTCATTTGCAATCTAACGGGATGGTGGAGCGACAACATCGGACATTAACAGAATATTTAGCTAAATTTGTTTCCGATAACCAACGTGATTGGGATCGTTGGATAGGAATGAGTCTTCTGACGTATAGGTCTGCCAAACATGAGACCACGGGAATAACTCCAGCTGAGTTGTGCTTAGGTAGAGATTTAAAACTACCTCTAGATCTTCTTCGCGGTAATCCTCCTGGGAATGGGGTAAATTCTTCAGAAGAAAACTATGTTTCGAGATTGAAACTAAAGTTAAATGAAATCCATAGCGAGGTCAGGCAACGATTGAACATGAAATCTTCAAGAGCGAAAGCTTTGTATGACCGCAAAGCCCATCGAATATGTTTCGAGCCCGGTCAGAAGGTATGGTTGTTCAATCCTCGAAGAACTAAAGGAAAGACTCCTAAATTACAAAGCAATTGGGAAGGACCCTACGAGGTCGTAAAAAAATTAAACGATGTTGTATATTGTATTAGGAAATCTAATAGACATAGAAATAAAAATTGTTCATTTGAACAGATTAGCTTCTCATTTTGAAAGACGAGAGTAGACTTCTTTTAGGGAAATATTATTACGCATCCAGGACCCGATTAGTACACAATGGAATTCGAAACCCAATTAATGGATAAGTTTTGTTTCTAGTTACTCGTTTGGTGTTTTTTTTATTTATTTAGGGAGAGAAATGCTGAGTTGCTTCAGAGTTGCGTCGGAGCGATCCGGCCAGATTAAAAACGGAAGTTAGAAGTCACAATTGAAGACTGCCTCGCCCGCGGTTTTTGAGCCGTGGTTTTCCCGCGGGACGAAGGGCAAATGCCGAGGCGGGGATTTGAGGAGTCCTTGTTGGACGATGGGTCCACGGTGACTACCCCCCTCATATCCGAAGAATACGGGACACCAGCCGAGGAAATTGGAAGATGTAAATTTGAAACGTCGATGGAGATTAGAGCGTGTCGCTCGGTACCCTGCAGCAGCAGCTCAGGCTAGGGCAGGAAGGCACGACTGACTCTCCGGAAATCGACATACTCGCCATGGTTCCACAGAGTCGTTCGGTACTTTTGGCAGGAGCCGAATTAGAACAAGAAGACTCGAGATCCTGCAATGGCATTTTGGGATTGTCGGGACGACAATCTTAGAAGACGGGGGGCAGTGTTGCGACCCCGTGTTCCTTCCCTGCGGATTATTTGGTCACCCGTGACGTTTGGCAGAAGATCGTCTTCGAGCGCGTTGCCAAGAAGAATGTTGACAAGACGAATGACAGTTGAGTCGGAAAATAGCTGTCGAGCTAAACGGACGCGTTTTGATCCGCGGCTTATTAATATCGTTATATCTGTTACATTCTGTGTTCTCTGGTGTTATTAAAGTTCCTGTGTTCTTGTTCAAACACGAGTGTTTATTATTTCCGTGTGCGCGAGGGCCGATCGTTGTGTCGCGCGCGATTCAATAAATATCGTTCCGCGGACGCAACAATATAATAGAGTCAATATTACATATTTTAATTTTAAAATAGTAGGTAATGGATCCATTATTGATAAGATCTATAAATTGGAGATACAGATAATGAATTACGACAGTGATGTCTTTTTTGAATAAAGACAATTTGTTCAAGTGAAAGGATATGTGAAAACTATAAGTAAATTACACTGATATGTTTTAAAGTTTCTAATAATATAATAGTACACCTATTATGAATATTAAAATTTTATTCTGTAGTTAACATATTTTACTTGGAGGTTGAGAATTGTCGGATATAATAAGATAGGTTTCGAAAAATTATCTTTTCATGAATTATTATTAGGTACAAAACCAATTATAAGAAGAACATCTTACAAAGATAATTCAAAATTACCACCGTGCAAAATTATTCGAAAATAAATAAACTAAATGTTCTTTTTCATTTTACTAATATAAAAGGTAGTTCATCCATTACTGCTGGAGCCAAAGTTAAATAAGCAAAGTTATCAACATTTAATTAAACATTAAGGCACACTTCCATATAAATTAATTGTTCGTTTTAATACCATCATAAATACTTTAGGTAATTTTGATTTAATAAGTATTAAAGTTTGTTTTGATGTATTCACATATAACTTTTCTTTTCTGTCCTATTAATATTAATTAACCATAGTCAATCTCTATCCTAGATTGTCTAATGATTTGTCTGTCTAATATTGCACTTGTATAAAAAAGCTATAAAATAAGTTCCTCCCATCTATAATGTTTATGTCAACTCATATGGTTTGGTACTTTTAAGTCGTCGCAGATCTTGTGCAACATCACGTACAATTTTCATTTCAATATTTTCATGGTCCTGGAGACGTTGATTATGCTTGGTTGCATTTTTCTTAATTTTGTCGGTGACCATATTAATATGTGGATCGCGATGCAAGTCATTATTTCGTATGTATTTGTACCATGGAGCATTAACTATTCTACGTAGTACTTTATTCTGAGAGGTTTGGATCATTTTTATGTTTGTTATTTTTATGTAGCCCTTCAATTATGCGCCGTACGTCTATACTGATTTAAGTATTTGTTTGCAAATTAGTAATTCATTTTGCATTGATAGTTTCAAGTTGCGGCTAAGGAGCCAGTACAGTTTTCTATATGTTAAGTTCTTTTTTTTCTTCTTAACGTGTTCCATCCACTTTAGCTTTCTGTCCAGTCATTCGAATGTAATTGGCTGTATTACTGTACGATATAATTTTCCCAATATTAATCAAAATGGGAGCAGCGTTTATTATTATGTAGGTAAAATTTATATGAACCGATTTTGCTTCGTTTAGTTTAATGCGCCATCGTTTCGTGTTCACTCATTTAATTTGTCTAACGCACATTGCAATCTACATATAACTGAAAAAGTTTTTAACAATCCTTATTTTATAATTTTTACAAGACTGTAATGATTAAATTAGAAAATAGGAAATAATGAAAGCATAACAGTTAAAAATTATTATATATATATATACATATGTTAATCAAGGAATGTATTTTTATTGATAATTTTATTACACAAAATTTAGTTTGTAAAAAAACTATTCTCTCTTAATATTTCTAACTAAAAATTGTTGATCCCTCGACATTTCACTAAAAAAAAAATTATTCCTAAATGACCTTAGAAATCAATTATTAAAATATTTATTATCAATTTTAAGACACGCTATATATAGCATATTTATGAACTATTTTTAAATTTTGTATTACTATCTTCATGTTGTTAATATATTCAGATGATGTAAAATTTCTATTAATTTAAAAAATCAATATAAAAAAAAAACCAGTCAATATGTACATAGAAACGCACAAATAAACCCAGGACACAGGACAGAAGTTATTGAGAAACAGTTTTTTTGAGAGAGGAAAGTTTTTACAAACTAAACCTTCTATAATTAAAATATCAATAAAATTATAACTTTCAGCGAGTTACAAGATTATATTAATAAAATATAGAAATGTCTAAGGTTTCAATGACTCAAAAATCAGGTAAAAATGTTATATAAATTTTAATTCCTAATTTGCTGTAATTAAAATAAAGTAGTAATATTTTATATTACATGTATATATATATATATATATGTTTATGTAAATATATATAAACATATAAATTATACATATAATGCACATTGTAGCACTACTACTAACATTTTTGAAACTTATGATGAATTAGATGATTCTCTTGATTTTTGATTTGACTAAATGATTCAGAAATTTCTTACCTTTGTCTAATGAAAGGATAGTAGAAATATATTACATGATAAAATAATTATTATGCATGTATATACGAGGTCTGTAAATAAAGTAATGAGACTTTTTCGCGCGAGATGAACTTTTATTTATAATTTAACTATAATTTAACTCTGTCTTCTTCAAAATAGTTCCCTTGGGAAGCCACGCAGCGCCTGAGACGTTGTTTCCAGTCTTCATAGCAGTGCTGGAACTCAGAAACCCGAATGGCCTTCAGCTGGTCGGTTACAGCCGCTTTTACGTTTTCGGTCGTATCAAAGTGATGTCCTTTGAGATGAGTTTTCAATCTCGGGAAGAGAAAGAAGTCACAGGGACTCAGGTCAGGCGAATACGAGGGCTGGGGGACGACAGGAATGTTTTTCTTAAACTTGTAAACTTTCGATTACGGAGTTTTTGGCACGAAAAAACATTCCTGTTTTTTCGTGCCGCAATTTACGTGGAATGATTTCCCGGGCGTGCACGAAAACCAAGTGGACGTACAATTTTACGTGTTGTGCAATAATTATGTGAAACTGGGTGTCGTGCATAATATCGGGATAACCGGTCCAGCAGTGCGTCTTCGTGTACGAGATGAAAAAAGGATTCTTGAAGCATTTTATGAAAATCCTGGAACTAGCGTGCGTCATGTGGCACACGAATTTGGTTTTTCGCGATACGCAGTACATCACGCTTTACATGTAATGGATTACGTCCGTATCATTACCAACGTGTGTAACACATTTTATCGAGGGATTTTCGACCACGGATCAATTTTTGTGAAAGTACTGTCATCATCAATTTTTTACATTTACGATACATTCAGCGTACAGTAACGGCATTTTGAACAATTTTCACAAATATTTAAATTGAGAGTGGAATAGGCCTATGGGGGAAACCACTATAAAAAAAAGCGCACTATGCTATCTACCGCAAGGTGGTGTGGAAATGATAGCGCATCATTTTCTCGCCACTAAAAGGACGGGTCATTTTTCGGCGCGGTATTGCGATATATCGCATGCCACCATCATGTCTCGGAGAGCGATCCGCCCACCGCTTCGCCGCGCGCCTAGTATAAGATTACAGTGGGACGACTCTCGTCGCTGCGCGCTTCTACTCACGCAGATTGGCCAATATTCTTTATTTAATTTTTCGTTAATTATTGCCAAATCACAAAACAGTACAAGTCCTTCCTTCTTAATTTGAACTAATCTACCTCCTTACTTCGTGTGGGCAAAAATTTCCCTGACACCCTGTATATATAAGTAGCCTTGATTGAGATTATATGTTATATTTAGATGATTATATCTATCTTTATACTAATCTAAAAAAATAATTCAATTAACGCAAAGCTTTATTAAACGCTGGCTTCTGGTGAATGCGGCCAATTTTTTTTTATAGCAGCAAGACAAAAAAATAAAACATATAAATATTTTTACATAGCAACATAAGCTATTGCATTACATTGAGAAGTAATAAATGTTTCAAAAAATAAGGAACATGTCAAAAAAAATCTCAAGAGGCAAACAAGGTAAATATAAGTATTTTATATACTTTTAAAATATACAGTGATATATTTTGAAACATGTATATATATATATTGTTACGCGCGCGCCCGAGTCGAAGCGGCCCTGCCGTTGTCCGGATCTCGTAGTCAATTGTTTGTAAACAACGAGAGTCAGCTGAGTCTTTTCCGAGCTGTCAAGCTGAGCGGACGTGTTATATATTCGGAGTATTTCCGTGTGGAATCTTGTTTGTTTTCTGTGTTCCCTTGTGTTTATTAAAGTTCTTGTGTTCTTTTATAAATTCGTGTTCTTATTCACGAGTGCGCGAGCGTGAGCGCGAGCGAATACGCGGGTGCCGATCCTTGTGTCGCGCGCGATCGATAGATATCGTTCCGCGGACGCAACATTTTGGGGGCTCGTCCGGGATCGGCACGGACACGCAGTGGTTTAGTGCGATGGCAACGATAGCCGCAAAGAGGAGGAGGCGCGAGCAATCTGAGCCGCCGTCGGAATCGAGAACGACGGAATCGGCGGCGTCGGAGTCGGCGGCGACGGAGACGACGGCTTTGCAGACCGTGTTGCGGCGAATGCGCGAGGAGCAAGCGCGTCGGGAGGAGGAAATCGCCGCGATGCTACGCCGTCACGAAGAGGAGCTGCGGCTTCTGCGGGAAGATCGACATCCTTCGGAAAAACAGCTAAGTCCTTCCAATTTAAGAACGAATCACAGTCCCGAGAGGGAAATAGTGGATGCGGGGAAAATGCGCGTAATAAAGTGGGGTATAAATTAAAGCCCGATACGTTCGACGGTTCGGTTCCGTTGCGGGAGTTTTTCTCGCAGTTTGTTTTGATTGCGCGTGCGAATCGATGGGATGACGCGACGAAAACCGTGGCTCTAGCGTCGAGTTTGAGGGGAAAAGCGCGTTCCGTTTTGGAATCCGTAGAGGATTTGGAAAATTGTAATTTCGAGGAGCTAAAATCGAAATTAGAGTTGCGCTTCGGCGAAGGGCATCTTTCGCAAAATTATTACACGCAATTCACTAATAGAAGACAGAAATTCGGGGAAGATTTTGCCACGTTCGGGTCGGAATTGGAAAGGCTCTCCCGATTAGCTTACCCCGAGTGTCCCTTCGCGGTTTGAGACAAAATCGCGTGCGCGCAGTTCGTTTCGACCCTTTCGGATGGGTTCGTTAAAAGAACGTTACAGCTGGAAGGAATCACCTCGCTGAAATTGGCCGTGGAGAGGGCGAAGGCCGTTAAAGTTATTCAAGGGGAGAATTTTGAAAGGAGGAGAGATTCCGAAAGACGGTTCGAGAAGGGGAAGGACAAGAGCGCGCAAAATAACGAGAAAAGTGAAAAAGATGGCAAAGACGAGAAAAATTACGGGGAATAATTACGGGCGAGGGAATTGGAAAAGGCCAAACACTAAAGAGTGCTAGCATTGCGGGAAGGCAGGACATTTCCGGTCTGATTGTCCAGAGAATAAGGGAAACACGGTTTAGTTGCTCTCGGCGGGGGGAGAACAACTTTAGGAGGAGACGCCCCGAATGTTAATTTTCAAACGTTTTATGTTAATCGAATTAAATTAAATTCGAATCTTTTTACTTATAAAGGAAAGTTAGAGGATAACGAATGTTACTTTAAAATAGATACGGGCTCGGACGTTTCAATTCTTAATAAGAAGTTGGTTAAAACGGGCAAGCACATTATTCGGATCAGAGATGGTTCTGTAAGATACCCCTCTGGGGAGATAGTGCCTATCGAATTTAAAGTTAAAGTAAAGGCTTGCTTGGGAAAATATTCAGTGGAAATTTTAATGTTTGTAATGGAGATGAATGATGATTGTTTGCTGGGGGCAGATTTCCTAAAAAAGGTGAATTTGGAAAATGTTTTCGGACACGCTTTTGGTTTTCCGGAGTCTGGTGGGGAACAAGCTTTAAGTTGTTCACGAATTCAGGATCCTTCTAAGGAAGTCCCATTTATCTTAAAAGAGCTTTTTTAAAATAGTTCAGTCAATTTAAATGAAGCTCAAAGGGGCGTTTTTGTCGATTTCTTAAAAGAGCACCAGGACGTATTTTCCGGGGAGATTGTTTCTGGAAATTGCGAAATTGTGGAACATGTCATCAATGTAAAAGATTCTTCTCCCATTAAGCAGGTTCCTCGTCGGATCCCCGTACATTTGCGAAAGGAGGTCGATGAGATTATTGAGGAAATGAAAGGGCAAGGAGTTATAGAGGAATCACAAAGTCCCTGGGTTTCACCTGCTGTCTTAGTAAGAAAAAAGGATGGGGCGTTAAGATTTTGCGTCGATTACAGGAAACTTAACGCAGTAACCAAAAAAGATTCTTATCCCTTGCCCAGAATTGGATATCCTCGATCAGCTCTCAGGTAACTCTTGGTTTTCCACTTTAGATCTTAAGAGTGGTTATTGGCAAATAAAGGTTCGGCCTGAGGATAGAGAAAAGACTGCTTTTTCTGTTGGACGAGGATTGTGGCAATTTACTGTAATGCCTTTCGGATTGTGTAACGCTCCTGCTACTTTCGAGAGACTAATGGAAAAAGTTCTGGAAGGATTATTATCTAGAATTTGTTTAGTCTATTTAGATGACGTAATCATTTTTGCAAGCAGCTTTAATGAAATGTTGGAGAATCTTAAAAAAGTATTCTTACGATTAAATTCAGTTAATTTGAAGGTAAATCCTAAGAAATGTATTCTTTTTGCAAAAGATGTGAAATATTTAGGACACATAATTTCCTCGGGAGGCGTTAGCACAGAGCCTGAGAAGATTTCCGCTGTGAGGGATTGGCTAGTCCCACATAATAAGAGGCAGTTGCGAAGTTTTTTGGGGTTCTGCTCTTATTATCGAAAATTTGTAAAAGGGTTTTCTTCTTTGGCTAAACCTTTATATGCCTTGACGGAAAATCAAGTTAAGTTTTCTTGGGATGAGAAATGTCAAAATGCATTTTTAGATTTAAAACGAATGCTATCTTCTCCTCAAATGTTGTCTTTTCCGAAAGGGGAGGGAGAATTTATTTTGGATACAGACGCCTCAAATATTGGAATTGACGCAGTCCTATCACAACGGCAGGAAGGGGAAGAAAGAGTTATTGCATATTTTAGTCGCGTACTGAGTAAGGCTGAGCGAAATTATTGCGTGACTCGTCGGGAGCTCTTGGCGATAATCGATTCTATTAAATTTTTCCGACATTATCTTTTGGGACGGAAGTTTTTGATCCGTACGGATCACGTTTCTCTTAAGTGGTTAATGTCTTTTAGGGATTTAGAAGGTCAATTGGCACGTTGGCTGGAGAGGCTCCAAGAATATGAGTTTGAGATCATACATCGCAAGGGGTTGGTTCATAAGTATGCCGACGGTTTGTCCAGACGGCAGTGCGAATTACTTGGATGTGAATATTGCGCTAAGGTGGAAAAGAAAAATATAGTGAGATCTGAAAAATCAGTTGCTCGCATTATTCTGGTAGGGGAGACTCTTCGGGAATGGCAGAAGGAACAGAAAGAAGACCCTAGCATCTCCTTAATTTATCGAGGCAAGACGGGAGTGCGCCCACCGCATGCAGAAATACCCGCTGGAGATGTATCCGCTCGGATTTATTGGTCTTATTGGGATACCCTGAGTTTAAAAGATGGAGTTCTTTATAGGAAATGGGAAGCGCTGAGTCTTAAGTCAAACATCTTTCAACTTATTGTTCCTCGAAACCGAGTTAACCAAATTTTGGAGGAGGCGCATTCTCCTTCTGGAGGGCATTTTGGGATCAATAAGACTCTGGAAAAGATCCGTAAGCGGTTTTATTGGGCCACTTGCAAACAAGATGTGGAGCAGTGGTGTAGAACCTGTAGAATTTGTGTTTCCAAAAAGGGTCCGTTGGGGAAAGGGAAGTCGCCATTACATATCTATAACGTTGGGGCCCCATTCGAGAGGTTGCAAATGGATATTCTCGGCCCTCTTCCGACTACCACTTCCAAGAATAGATATCTTCTTGTCGTCGTTGACTGTTTCACCAAATGGATGGAAGCTTTTCCTTTAAGGAATATGAAGGCAAAAACGGTGGCGGAAGTTTTCGTTAATCAAGTCATCTCTAGACACGGAGTCTCCTTGGAAGTTCATATAGATCAAGGGAAAAATTTCGAGTCCAAATTATTTGCGGAGCTGATGAATCTTCTCGGAATTAGGAAGACTAGGACAACTGCTTTGCATCCTCAATCGGATGGACAGGTTGAGCGACAGCATCAGACCATCATAAATTATTTGGCGAAATATATTTCTGAGAATCAGAGAGATTGGGATCATTGGATTCCCATGTTCTTATTAGCCTATAGATCCTCTAAGCACGAGATTACGGGAGTGTCTCCTGCGGAACTGTGCTTTGCCCGAGATCTTAAACTGCCCCTGGATCTTTTATTAGGAAGTCCCCCAGAAAATCGATCTCAGTCGGTCGGGGGTTTTGTGAGAAATTTGAAGGGAAAACTGGAGAAGATCCATTCCAATGTTAGAGAGCAAATGAAAATAAAATCTTCGCGAATAAAGTCCTGGTACGATCGGAAAGCAAGGCAAATACTTTTTCAGGAAGGAGAGAAAGTATGGTTTTATAATCCTCGAAGAATGAAGGGAAAAGCCCCTAAATTACAGAGCAATTGGGAAGGTCCTTTCTTGATAGTGAAAAAGTTAAATGACGTGGTTTATTGCATTCAAAGATCTCCAAGACACAAGAAGAAAATTGTGCATGCGGATAGGTTAGCTTCTTTTTCCGAAAGATGTTAGGGAGTCCTTGTTAGTTCGAGCTGGTTGAATAGTCCGGAGCCCGTTAGTTTAAGAAATTGAGTTTTAATTGCTTTATATTCTGCGCAAGTTATTTTTATTCTTTAGAAGTTTGCGGAGGCTGATTGAATCAAAAGACCAACGAAACTAGAGTGACACTGAGCCTGAAGACTGCCTTGCCCACGGTTTTTGAGCCGTGGTTTTCCCGTGGCCGGAGGGCGAATGCCGAGGCAGGGACTTGGGGAGTCCTTTTAGGACGATGGGTCCACGGTGGATACCCCCCTCTTGTCCGAAGAAAGACAGGCACGGGAAGAAAAGGACGGAAGAAGACTTGCGCCGAGCACGAGGAAGATGACTGGAATGGGAGGCTGCCCGGGAGTCGATTCTTGAGGGTCTGGCCAACTCTCTGGAAGGAATCGATTGGGAGTCTGCCCAGTGGATTGGGGCCCGGTCGGAGCGATGCTCGGTAACCTGGAGCAACAGCTCCAGGGAGAGCAGGATATCGCTCGGGGTCCCTGGAAGTCCGCGAAGATTGGTCATCGAGCCCCTTGCTGATTGTCGGGACGACAATCTTGAAGAGGAGGGGCAGTGTTACGCGCGCGCCCGAGTCGAAGCGGCCCTGCCGTTGTCCGGATCTCGTGGTCAATTGTTTGTAAACAACGAGAGTCAGCTGAGTCTTTTCCGAGCTGTCAAGCTGAGCGGACGTGTTATATATTCGGAGTATTTCCGTGTGGAATCTTGTTTGTTTTCTGTGTTCCCTTGTGTTTATTAAAGTTCTTGTGTTCTTTTATAAATTCGTGTTCTTATTCACGAGTGCGCGAGCGTGAGCGCGAGCGAGTACGCGGGTGCCGATCCTTGTGTCGCGCGCGATCGATAGATATCGTTCCGCGGACGCAACAATATATATATATACATATGTACAGGGTGTAACTGAAAAAGCGCCCACGGAGCAAATAGCGTTATTCCTGATTAAAAATCGAGTCGAAAAGTCCTGAACCATTTTTTTCTATAATGCTTAATAAAGCGGTAATTATTGAGCAAAGTTGCGCCAATAAGCACCTTTAGCCTCCTTGTCGAAATTTTTTTTAAGGAAACGCTTTTGACGGAAGAAATATGATTTTTAATGCAAATTAAGGTTTTTCACATTATTACAATGCATAAAAATATTGCACAATAGCGGCATAACATAGCGCCGAAACGACGGAGCGCTCACGCACATTACCAGGCGCGCGGCTCACTGACGCGCGCCCGTTTAAAGGTCGGTTAAAAAAGATTTTTTAAAGGTTAAAGAAGATATTTAACTTAATTGGAAATTACATATTGTTTTCTTAAAAATAACTATGTATTTTTTTACATCAATGGATTCCTCTCATTATTTTGTGCCTAAAAGTATTGAGGTAAGATTATCGAGTAAAGAATATTTTACGAAATATTTTATAGTTTATGTAAAATTTGGAAATTATTTCAAGTCTTATAACTCAAAAAGTACTGAATGGAAAAGTACTTTATTATAGTGTTTTAAAAATCTCTCGAAGTTAGTTACAAGAATATGTAAAGAAAAATATAGGTTTCTATTTTAAAAATTCAAAGTGATTTTTGTGTGACCTTGACAGTGCTATTCGTGGTTTTATTAATATTACTTGTATGTAATGCGTAACTTAAAGCCGTACAACTTTGAAATATTTTTCAAAATGCATATTTTTCGAGGTATTCACGGGTTCCGGTCTTTCTTGAACACTCTGTGTATATATATATATACACACACACACACACACACACACACACACACACACACACACACACACACATATATATATATATAGTGTTACGTCCCTGGTTCGAGTCGCGGTCAAGTCCGTCGTGGAAAGAGAAGAAGTCCGTCGTCAAGAGGTTGTTGACAGCGGCGGCTGTCATTTTGAGTCTGAAGCCAGCTGTCAAGCTGGACGCGTTTCTCTTACGAGCCTATCCGTGTTATTAATATTGTGTATTTACGTTCTGAGTTACCGTTGGTGTTGTAATTGTGCAGTGCATTAAAGTTCATTAGTTTCTTTAAGTGCTTGTTTATTTAGCGCGTCCCGCGAGCGGCCGATCTTTTTACCGCGTGCCTTCGATATTAATCGAAGTCCTTGCCCCGGGCGTAACATTTTGGGGGCTCGTCCGGGATCGACGGGATACTGAAGGATCAACCGGAACATGATTTTGTCAACTTTGTGAGGATTCTGAATTTAGAATGTCGACGACAAACATCGGGCAACAGGATCTAGCCACGGGCGTCTCTACACGAAAGAGGATACGAGCCGCGACTTCCAGCCCGTCGGCAGAGACGATCACGCTTCAGGCGGCGATGCGAGAGATCCGGGAGCTGCGAGAGGAACGCTTGCAGATGCGAGCCGAATTCGAGGCGCAGCTCCGGGAGCGAGACAGCGAGCTCCGACGTCTGAAGGGGAGATTACGACAGGATCAACAGCTAAGTCCTTCTTATAATAGTCCGCGTTTAGAAAATTCGAATCCCGGCTTGTGCCTAAAATTAAAAACCGATAATTATGACGGGAGTGTCCTCTTGCGTGAGTTTCTCACTCAATTCGTTTTGATAGCGCGGGCTAATAACTGGAGCGATTCACAGAAAACCGTGGCTTTGGCTGCTTGTTTAAGGGGAAAGGCACGTTCGATTTTGGATGGGATTTTTGAAATAGAGAATTTGAAATTCGACGAGCTGAAATCGAAGTTAGAGTTGCGTTTCGGGGAGGGGCATTTGGCCCAGACTTACTATACCCAGTTTACTAACAGAAAACAAAAGAGTTCGGAAGATTTGGCTACTTTGGGTGCAGATCTGGAAAGGCTTTCGCGTCTTGCTTATCCTGAGTGTTCTCACGAAGTGAGGGATAAGATCGCTTGTGCCCAGTTTATGGCTGCGCTATCGGACGGTTTCCTAAGAAGAACTTCAGTTAGAAAATATCACTTCTTTAAAAATCGCGGTGGAAAGAGCGATGGCCGTAAAGGTCATTCAAGAGAATAGTTTTACGAGGAATAAATTCAATCAATTTAATCAAAGTAACGAAAACAATAAATTTAACAATAAATTTAACAAATTTAACAAATTTAACAAAAATAATAAATTTAATGGACAGAGTGAGGAAAATAAAAAGAAAGAAGGGGAAGGAAATAAAGAGAGGTTTTCAAATTATAAAGACAAAAAGAGTAAATTCCATCTTCAGAAGAAAGTGTTGGCAATGTGACGCGGAGGGGCACTTCCGGTCAGAATGCCCGTCTTTGACGGAAAACAAGGTTTAGTCGAACTTTATGGGGCAGGTTCGACTAAAATGGCCGATGCCCCAGAAATTGAACAATGTTTTAGGATAAGTAGACCTAAGAAAAGTTCTTTTGTTTATAAAGGTTTTCTTGATTGGAAGATTTGCTTATTTAAAATAGATACGGGCTCCGACGTTTCTGTTGCAAGTGAGAGAGTGATTAAGGGGCCGAAGCGTCGTTTTGAGGTCAAAAATTGTTTCCTTAAATATCCGACTGGAGAGACCATTCCAGTCAAATATAGGGTTAATGTTGAGATCGAATTAGGGAAGTATCGTTTGGAAATTCCGATGTTAGTGGCAAACATTTCTGATGAATGTATATTAGGGTCGGATTTTCTTGAGAAATTGGGATTAGATAGGGTCTTCGAGTCAGAATTCGGGAAACCCCAGAAAAGGGATGAAATGGAATTTCCTTGTTTCCGAATTTCAGAAGGAAAAGTACCCCTTTTTCTGCAAATGTTTTTCGAAGAAAACTAAAAATCTGTCTTGTTTTCAGAAAGATATTTTCGCCGATTTTCTAGTGGAGTTTCAGGATGTGTTCTCAGAAAATTTAATCGCAGGGAATTGTGAGATTTTGGAGCATTCGATTAACGTGGGAGATTCGGAACCTATAAAGCAGGCTCTTCGAAGAATCCCGTTACACCTTAGGGAGGAGGTCGAGCGTATCATCCAAGAGATGAGGCAACGGGGAGTCATTGAAGAATCTCGGAGTCCATGGGTGTCCCCTGTAGTCTTGGTGAGAAAGAAGGATGGCTCGCTTAGATTCTGCGTAGATTACAGGAAACTGAATGCGGTTACGGTAAAAGACTCATATCCTTTGCCTCGTATTGAAGATATTATAGATCAATTATCAGGGAATTCTTGGTTCTCCACTCTTGATTTAAAGAATGGGTATTGGCAAACGAAGGTAAGCCCGGAGGACAAGGAAAAGACGGCTTTTTCTGTAGGTAATGGGTTGTGGCAGTTTAGGGTCATGCCTTTCGGCCTTTGCAATGCTCCAGCAACTTTTGAGCGACTGATGGAGAAAGTTTTACGGGATCTCCTATCGAAAGTTTGTTTGGTTTATCTAGATGATGTTATTGTTTTTGGCAGGACATTTGAAGAAGGGATGTCTAATCTTAGAAAGGTTTTTCTTCGCTTGCGTACGGCAAATTTGAAAATTAATCCCCAAAAATGTTCTCTGTTTGGAAGGGAAGTGAAATATTTGGGACATATCGTCTCTGAGCAAGGAATTTCCACGGATCCTGAGAAAATCTCCGCTGTAAAGGATTGGCCGATTCCTCAGAATAGGAAACAGCTTCGTAGTTTTCTTGGATTTTGTTCCTATTACAGGAAGTTTATTAAAGGTTTATTAAAGGTTTATTAAAGGTTTCTCGTTAATGGCTAAACCTTTGTTTTCCCTTACGGAGCATCAGGTAAAATTCGAATGCCAAAAAGCATTTCAAGGGTTGAAGCAGAAATTGACTTCTTCTCCGATTTTATCCTTTCCCAAGAAACAAGGACAATTTATCTTAGATACAGATGCTTCCAATCACGGTGTAGGGGCGGTCCTGTCACAAGTTCAAGATGGCACAGAAAAGGTTATTGCTTACTATAGTCGAGTGTTAAATAAAGCTGAAAGGAATTATTGTATTACGCGACGAGAATTGTTGGCTATTGTGGCCTCTTTAAAATCTTTCCACCATTATTTGTATGGGAGAAAATTCAAGATTCGGTCGGATCACATTTCTCTTAAATGGTTGATATCTTTCAGAGATTTGGAAGGGCAACTAGCTCGGTGGTTAGAAAGATTACAGCAATACGAATTTGAGATAGTCCATCGTAAGGGTCATCTTCACCAGAATGCTGCTATTGCGCGAAGGTGGAATTGAAGGAAAGTTCTTTTGCTCGAATAATTTTGGAAGACGAAGATCTTGAGGAGTGACGGAGAAGGCAAGCAGGGGATCCTACTATTGCTATGTTTTTGCGGGGAAAAGAACTTAGGGTACGTCCCAGTTGGCAGGAGGTAAGACATGACGTTTCTGCGAAAATTTATTGGACTTATTGGGATGCGTTAATTTTAAGGGAAGGAGTCTTATTCAAAAAATGGGAGTCTCCGAATTTCAGATCTGAGATTTTTCAGATAGTCGTTCCCAGGAATTTCATAAAACAAATTATGGAAGAGGCTCATGATTCTGTTTCTGGAGGCCATTTTGGAGTGAACAAAACATTGGGGAAAATCCGAAGACGGTTTTATTGGGCTACTTGTAAGAATGATGTGGAAGATTGGTGTCGTTCCTGCAGAGTCTGTGTGGCGAAGAAAGGTCCATCGGGTAAGGGGAGATCTCCTATGCAAGTTTACGATTCGGGTTCTCATTTCGAGAGAGTTCAGATGGATATACTGGGCCCTCTTCCGATGACTACAACAGGAAATCGCTATTTATTACTGGTCATCGATTGTTTCACTAAATGGGTTGAAGCCTTCCCTTTGAAAAATATTAAAGCAACTACAATAGCGGATGTTTTTGTGAAGCAGTTTATTTCCCGCCACGGAGTCCCCTTAGAAGTCCACACAGATCAAGGGAAAAATTTCGAATCGAATATTTTTCAGGAAATAATGCACCTTTTGGGAATTAAGAAAACTAGGACGACTGCTTTACATCCACAGTCAGATGGTCAGATCGAGCGTCATCAAACAATTTTGAATTATTTGGCTAAATTTGTTGCGGAGGATCAGAAGGACTGGGATAGTTGGGTTCTCATGTATTTATTAGCTTATCGTTCTTCCAAACATGAGGCGACGGGGGCCTCTCCTGCGGAACTATATTTTGCTCGAGATTTAAGATTACCATTAGATTTATTGCGAGGAAGCCCTCCAGAGAGAGGGGAGGAGGATTCTTCCGAGAATCATGTTCAAAGATTAAGGAAAAAGTTAAATGATGTTCATAATGATGCTAGGCGGCATTTAAATCTTCAATCTCTTCGTTCTAAAATTCGGTACGATCAGAGAGCTAGAAAAATTAATTGTGATGGTCAGAATGTTTGGTTTTATAATCCTCGTGGAGAAAGAGGAAAATCTCCCAAATTACAAAGTAACTAGGAGGGACCCTATAAAATAGTTAAGAAACTTAGTGACGTTGTCTATGGAATTAGAAAATCGAATAAACATAAATGTAAAGTGGTTCATTCTGATAGGTTAGCCATTTTTCATGAGCGACAAAGATTGTTTTGAGGGAGTTTTTCGGAGCCCGCTATTCATTTAAGATTATTTTAAAAAAGTTTACATTTCTGCTGCATAATTCTTTTCAGAAAAATTTCATTTGAATTTGACAACGAGGGAAAAAGAAAGATTAAGGAAGGAGAGAGAAAGACGACGATAACCAGAAGGGATAAAGGCTGCCTCTCCCATGGTTTTTGACCCGTGGTTTTCCCGTGGGTCTTCGGGCGAATGCCGAGGCAGGGGCCTGAGTAGTTCTCTTGGGAGAACGGAGGGTCCACGGGAAGATACCCCCCCTCTTGCCTGAAGATTTTAGTCTTTGGAAGAGATTTATGGAGTCAATAGAGTCGTTTGATCCCAAGAAGGTGTGCAGTTCGGTAACCTGGAACAGCAGTTCAGGGAGAACATGGAAACACATCGGGAACTATAATTCGACCAGATTCCTGAAGAAACTTGCCATTTTGTGATTGTCGGGACGACAATCTTTCGAAGAGGAGGGCAAGTGTTACGTCCATGGTTTGAGTCGCGGTCGAGTCTGTCTTGAAAGAGGAAGAAGATCTCGTTGTCAAGGGATTGTTGATGGAGCAGCCGTCATTTGAGTGGAGCCAGCTGTCAAGCTGAGCGGATGTGTTTCTATTTACGAGCCGTTGTGTTATCTTTCCGAGTTATTGCTTGTGTTTCTGTATTGCCCATTAATGTTTCGGTGTTACAGAGAACCGTGTTATTATTTCTGAGTGCGCGAGCGTGTACGCGAGTGCCGATCGTTGTATCGCGCGCGTTCGATATAAATCGTTCCGCGGACGCAACACTATAAATCAATTCTCCAGGTTTTGCTTTAATATGCTTAGATGGAGTAAAAGATAATTTATGCTGTTTTCCATACATACAGGATTCACAGAAAAATTTTTCTACATCTGTTAATTCTATGCCACTAATTAAACTCTTTGAAACCATATCTTTAATAGATTTTATATTCAAGTGACCCAATCTCTCATGCCATCTGCGCAGGCTTTCCTTTGTCACTACATTTGCTTCTTGCACAACAACTGTCTGAAACTGCATATGATATAAATTATTTTCTTTACGTATTGCAGAAGCGGTAAGCATATTATTTTCAAAGATGTTCGCATAAATACCTTTTTTAACAATTTTCATACCTCTCTTTGTAATTACTCCCTCTGAGAATAAATTCTTATTTAAATTTGGAACGTACAAAACATCAACAATGACCGCATCAATCCATTTATTGTTAACAAGCTTCTTTATTTTGACGTTGCCTTTTCCTTTTATAGCTAATTCTTGGTCTTCGTTGCCTAGAACAACGAAAATATTATCACTTATTTCTTGAAAATCAAAGAGTAATTCACGCCGATATGTCATGTGTGAGGTAGCACCGCTATCAAAAACCCATATCTCATTTTCTAAGATAGACGATGTCTTGTTTACATTAGTTTCTTGTACATTAAATGCAGAATAATTTCCCTGCTGAGAATTTTGATGCGGTTTATGCTGTGTGCTGCTCCTGATTTCTGAACCTTCTTTCTCCACGACATTCTTTAGCAAAATGTCCTTTCTTTTGGCATTTATAACAAATTGTTTTCGACTTATCTAATTTTGACCGCTGTTTATTCCCTTTTTGAGTAACGGATTTATCTACGTTTGATGAGGTAGCAAGAGCGACTTCAGTACTATCAGATGTACTTAAACTTGTATCTTCATCTAATAAATGCGATGTTAAATTTTGAATTGTTTGTTTTGTCTTATGACAACCACGCTTGACGAAAACTTCTAAATTTTAGAGGCAAGCTACCTAATATTTTAGTCATTATCGCTATATCGCTTATACCTTCACCCGTATCTCTAATTTGTTGCGCGAGATTCTCAATCTTTGCAATATGTTGTGCTATCGAATCATTTGAACTCATTTTATATTGAGAAAATCTTTCCTGCGCTATCATTTTATTCATTTCGGTCTTTTGTTCGTAAATCGCATCTAACTTATCCATAATTTGCTTAGACGATTGACAATTTTCGATAAGCGTAATCTGGGAGTAATCCATCGCCGAAGTCAACAGAAACATGGCATACGCATCGTCCTTTATCCATTTCTTCTGCACGTCCCCTTCCTGGGGCGGTCTTGCCTCGATTCCTTTGACAATCTCGAAGAGGCCTTTTGCTCGTAAGGCACAGTACATCTGGAACTTCCACTGATGATAGTTCTTGCCATCGAACGATGCTATGTCGATCCTGGTATCCGTCATTGTGAATCCACACAATCTAACTGTACCACGCTTGACTTGATGCTCTCGTACGTACGTTAATTTTCTTTTAGGTTATGATAACCCTGTTTTCACTGCGTCAATTGTCTGTCTTTTTATGACTTCACGTCAACAAGATTCACCTTTTTAATATGAGCAGACTGGGCCCATAACCTATTATAATTTAAAGGTTTAACTCAGAGACGCATTACGTACTTAGACTTGTTAAAAAGAAACTTTTATTTTCAGTAAAGTACATCTGCAAAAACTACTATCTTATGTCTCCCTCTACTCTCACTTACATCGACCAAAATTCGCTCGACTTCGATTCATTTATCGATTATCATTACAGAGAAAAATAAAAGCGCGAGATTCAATAAAAAAAACTTAACAATATGAATCCTCGCTTATCGCCTCTTGTTTATCTACAATATAATATTCTCAATTTGCCAAAACTTTCTCAGCGTATCATCTAAATTTTGTGTACAACTTAAATTACAGGAGATATATGATGTACTGTATTTCGGGGAATCGAGCTTTCCAGCGACAATCCAGCCTAGTAACGTTTTTTGCAGTATAGGTTTACCTTTGCCTAGTTTTATCTGTCCTACACAAATCATCTCCCAGAATTTCTCAGCACCTAATAACAAATCTATTTCCAACGGCATATGAAATTGCGGATCTGCTAATGTAATATTTCTAGGTATACCTAAGCTATATTTATCCAATTTTACATTAGGAACCCTTTGAGTGATAGCCGGCAGGACAATACATTGCAGATCAGTAGTAAACGATTCAAATCGAGAACTTATCTTTAAGCTAACTGTTTTTAATGCTTTAGTCACTTGTTGACTAATACCCTTTATTTCAATGGCAGAATCTTTAACCTTAAGATTTAATTTCTTAACAATAGATTCCGATATAAAATTTGATTGCGATCCGTTATCTAACAAAGCCCTAGCGTTCACCAAGCGACCGTCACTCATTTATTTTTACCATAGCTGTGGATAGCAATATTTGACTATAATGCATTTCAGTGACGCTTGAATGATTACACGTAACATTACTAGAACCATTATCGTTAGCTTGAGTGTCAATCTGATCCTGCTTTGATCTCGGCTCCTGATTATCTTTGCGGCTTCATTGTGTAGCAGGGAGTTATGTCGTTTACTACAGACCTTGCAATTACCAGATGCGCAATCCTTTGCTAAGTGCTTATCTCTCAAACAATTAAGACACAAACCTTTAGATTTCGTATGTTTAATACGGTCGCTCACGGATAAATTTTTGAACTCCTTACATTGATAAATATTGTGCTCACCTTGACAATAGGTACATTTAGTATGAATTGTAGCAACATTGCAGTTATTAGCTTTTTGGTGACTACTTTGGCGTGGATGTATAGGGCTCCAATTATTGCTGTTTCCAATCTTTGCTACAGCTTCTAGAGTTTGACATCTCCTCTTTAATAATTCGACGAAATCTGTAAAACTAGGAACTTGCGTGAGATTAATCGTATTTTCCCATTCCCTTATCGTCCTTAGATCTAATTTACTAGCTACTATGTGTACAAGCAAATCGTCCCAATGCTCGGTGGGTCTGTCTAACGTTTGCAAAGCTCTTGTGTGTTTCAACACCCCGTCTAAAATTTGCCTAATAGCGTTCCCGTTCTCTTTTTTCACTACCGGCATGTCAAAAATAGCTTTGATATGATTCTGGACAATTAATCTCTTATTATCATAACGCTCTTTTAATCTAGCCCACGCATCTGCATAACTGTCTCCAGATATTTCTAATGACGACACGACTTCTGCTGCATCACCTTTCAATGATGACCTCAAGTAATGGAATTTTTGTGTATTGCTTATATCGCGATTTGAATGAATTAACGAATTAAACATATCATAAAATGCGTGCCAATTTTCATACACACCTTCAAAGGTAGGCAGTTCAATCCTCGGTAATCTTATATGACCGTTAGGAGGTGGCACGTGCAACCTGTCATTATTATTCATAACTTCGCGTGCCCCCAATATCCCTTGTTCTAATCTCTCATTGTTCTCACCGATATTTAGCTTATTTCTAATCAACCTTTCAGCTAATACTTTTAATCTTATGTGTTTATCTTCTATTTCTCTAGCCTCAAGATCTAACTCTTCCTCAGAAATCGTGTCATCACTAACAGCTATTTCTACTTGTACATTAGTAAATGTTTTATAAGTTTCGTCAAGCTTTACAATTCTCATTCGCATCTCGTCTATTTCGAACACGTCTAGATCTATGTTACTAATGTAAGTGTCTAACCTTGTTAAAGCAGCTTTGGCCGCTCTTTTTGTGTAATTTAGCTTTGCTATGTCCACGCTACCTTTGTTTGCCATAATTTGAATATTACTAGCGCAAGCTCCACAGATAATCGATGTTTTATGCCTTGTTTTTCAATCCTGATGCCTGGATTCCTTACGATGTCCTTTATATAGAGACCTCTGTCAGTGGATTCTCAATTTGAGTGCCTCTGGTTTGGAAATGGCCTCGTCCAAACGAAATAATGGCCTCGTCTAAACGAAATAATGGCCTCGTCTGCTGAGATAACCTTATCTTTGTGAGACAAAACACGTCAAGTGAGCACCCTTAAAAACCACTAGGTCGTCGATTTTTATGAAACATGGATCAAATGAATGCCTATACCAATACTAAACATACCCCCAAAGGATTTTGCAAAATTTCAATTTTTATTGTTTATACGGATGTTTAAATATTTTAATTACTTTTAATTAAAAAATTAATTACTCGGACACTTTTCAACGAAATGTTATGAAAATTTTATGAGAGATTCTTAGAAGTTTATATTTTCAAATGAAATAAACAATATTCGTAAATTTATTTATTTACCTATTTATTTATAACAATTAAATAAACAATTGAATTTTTAATAATGTTCTCATGCTTCGATTCTTTCGATTCTGGGCGCAAAATGTTCCTCGGACCTTCAGCTATAAGAATCCGCAAAAAAATTTGACTTCCCGACTCATTCTGTAACTCACCATCAATTTTCTTCGATGCAAGTTTACTCTACGCTCGAGCGCCTGAGCGTACGTTCTACGAACACCGAGGAATTAACTCACGTCTTTTTAGTTATTCGAGTGATTGTAACTTTTTCATCTTCGGAATATATCTTACAAGCTATATTATCTGAATCTACAGGATTAAAATTGTGAAACTGTCGCGTATTCTTGACAGTTTTAGCATCTGCAAAACGTTGCGCTAATCGACTTTCATTTGAATCATGATCCGACTGTGAGCAGAAGCTGAAACTTATTTTTTTGAAAAAACTGCTCGCCCATTCGTATAATGTTCTCGCGTTCGTTATGTGTTTGTCGTTGACACGTTGCAAACTCGCTTGATACGCGTGTCTTTTTACACATCCACCCACACCGTCGCACGCTCCTTTGCCGTGTGACGTTGCGAAGAAGTTCCACTCTGCATCGACTCCAAAATCACTACGGTGACAAATCAGATTCATGAAATTGTACTTATTTTTGTACTGTGATCCTGCTCCGTCAGAAAAATAAAACAGCTTTCTAACATTTTCCGCTCCAAACTCTTTTTTCAAAAATTCTACTAGCTTTGTATTAAACAAATGAACCGAATTGGCATCGTGTGTAACTTTTTCCGAAATCAAAACATGATTTATGTGCTGCACTTTTTCATCTTTACGAAAGTATATCACGTACGGATGCAAAGTTACTTGGTTGCTTGCCCAGTGGTGCGATTGTATTGCATTTTGTACGTAGCATGTATAGTTTTCGGCAAAATCTAAACAAACAACGAATTCACCATTGCACACCGATTCTTTCTTCTTATTAAAGTAAGCAGCTTGTGACTTGGCTAAGAATTCATGCTTCAAAAGGTTTGGCCAATCTTTTTCCAAAGATTCGAGAAATTCGTTACTACTCACGACTTGTTCGGTGATGTCACATCTGAAATGAAAATTTCACCGTGTACATGAAAAATCGAAAAACATATATGAGAATTAGGAAAAATTGAAATGTTCTATACCTGTCAGTACTGGTCCATTGAGTGTAAGGAATTTCTTGAATATTATTATCATCGAGTTGTTTCTTTAGCCGTTCAATGATAACTTGTATACCTGGGCATACGCGACAAGTCGATAAAAAGCATGCAGGTGTTGAAATTTCACATACTGAAGCTTTTATCAAATCATAACATTTTTCAACGAAAGAAATTTCATGCTTCTTCAATTCTTTTTTCAATCCGAATAACTTGAGTCTAATATTCTGATGAATCTTACAAACACAGACATTGTGAGTACCACTTTGACCTGCTGCGATGCATTCAGGTGGTTTGAGTTTTTGGAATCTTGTGAGATCTATCTTAGCCTCCGGAAATTTTTCTTGATATTGTTCATGGAGATCTTTCATATTAAATAATAATAGTCTTTTCTGAACTCGAATTTTTTGGCCATCTTTGACGACAGAAATACAATCTTTCATGCCAGACATCACGCGACTAATATCATCTGAAAGATAGAAATTCACTACGTTCTCTCGTGTCGATTCAGAAAGTTTCTTTCCTTTTTTCTTCGGAGGTTCCGAAGCAAATCCAGAATTTGCTGCCAAAGCCTTAGCTCGAGACACCATACGACGTGAAACATTGAACTCTCGGCGAATTTTTTTCGTACTCCAATCAGCAGAGTGGTCAGTACTTTAATTTTTCCGGATCGAGTTTCTTCTTTCGAAAAAGCTTCCTTGATAACATTCACGTACATCTGATTCGGATCTTCAGAATCAACAGTACTTGTAATATTTCCGTCAATCAAATTATTTATTACTGTCTTGATGGACTGTTTATCTTTTTTTGTAAGTTTGTCACGGACGAACTCCGCGCGTGCCGGCGGATAGTCGCAGCCGGGATCAGGATTCGGTTAGGCAAGCTTAAAGATTACGCTCGGGATTTCGTCAGAAATAAAAGCGATAATTTATTTAGAGTGAATCTGTACAAGAATAAGATGTGTGTGTGTGTGTGTGTGTGTGTGTGTGTGTGTGTGGTACGGCGGCGCGATGCAGCGGGTATGCGAGCGCGATGCAAGAGTAACCCGCGCGTTATTATTTTTCGCGGGTGCGTATATCGCGCGTGTTTACAAATGATGCAGTCAATGACCGTTTGACGGAGCGTGGCTCGCGTTTTTGCCGCGCGTCTGGGCTTCGGTCTAGCCTCGTTTTTGTACGCAGGTGATAAGCGTTGTTTTCGCGGAGATGTGTCTATAATTCCCGGTATTTGATGGAGTATTTCCAGGAACGCCGTGCCGACGAGAATTCTCGTCCGAGGTAGCTCTCCTCTCTACCTCGAGTTAGATGCACCGGCGTTTAGGCGGTCGGATATTAGACCGATATCGAGAATTCTCGATCGAACCGGAGTACACTCTGATTCGCTTTCTCTCGGTCGGAAGAATGCTCAGATGGAAGGAGCCTGTCACAAGAAGCGAGAGTGCTCGATGGAGGAAGAGTTCTCTCTACCTCCTGATCTTGTTAGCTGGCTAATTCTTTTGGAGCGGTCTAGGTTTCGGATCGTTTCACTTGCGTGAGCGGATAGGAAAAAAGGTACCTAATTTGCCGAATGCGGCCTTTTTATACCGGCTAATTACCCGCGTCGGCGCGCGGCGGTATTACCCCTTCCGAACGGGTTTCGGGAAAACGGTACGGTCGGGCCCGTTCGGAGGGGTTCGGGAGTTCGCCGAACGCGGGCTTTCGCCGGTCGGCGGTTCGGGCCGCATCGGCGTCGCTCGGTCGCTTACGGCGAACGGCTTAAAGCCGTTAAACGGTGTGTTGTACGTTTAAAAAATGTGGGCGCACCGCGCCCCTGCCTCTGCCCGGCGGGTGTTCTGCCGGGCGGCAGCTTCCGGCGGATCGGATGCCGGGAATATCGTAACGTGCAGGGGGTGCATCGTTACATCACCCCCCCCTTAACATGTGCCTGAATTTGAGGCACATCTATCGGCTCGATGTTCGGAGCGGCGGTCGGAGTGACCGGATGGTCGGTCGGTTGGACGAATGGATCCAAGGACGGACGGATAAGCGGACGGTCGGACGCTTTAATCAATTTTCCGCTTATATCGCAGTCTTCCGTCCCCGGAAAAGCGGAGGATCCATCGCCCCTGCGGCGTTCGCGGTTTATACCGCCTGCTTACGTGTACCGCGAAGTGCGGTACCTCGACGATTAGGCCGGGCTCGATTTCGACCTTTATTGGAGGAGCTGTTAAGGGCCCCGCAGGCCGCAGGATCTCCTCTTTCGGGGCCTCTGGTGTCGCCTTCTTCAACGGTGGTGGCGGCTTTTCGTATGGCCTCGTTGGACGCCTGGCTGGTGGTGGCGGCGGTTGTGCCAGGAAGATCTCCCGCTTCCTGGCGTGCTGCTGGTCGGAACGTTGTATCACCGTTCCGACCCGTGGCGGCCGCGGCTGCGGCGGCTGCTGTGGCTCAGGTGTTGGAGCCGGTGGCGCGGGCTGCGCCCCGGTGTCGGCGGGTTCGCCGAGGTAATCCTGGATTGCTCTCAATATATCTTCGCTGCTCGACATTTCGAATGGAAGTGACGCTCAAGTCACTCGTTTTCGTCCTCGCTCTCGTCATCGTTGTTATTGTTTTTGTCCTCGTCCTCGCTGTCGGTTTTCGCCGGTTTTAAATCCTGTACGTGTATTTGTCGCAGCCACTTTCCTCGGTTATTCCGGAGATCCACGATCACCGGCGAAATTAGCCGACGGACCTCGTACGGCCCGCTGTATTTAGGCGCCAATTTCGCGTTAAAGCTTTCTGCTTTCTTTGACAGGAGATGTTCTTTCCTCCACACCCATTCACCGATTTTTGGTTTCCATGCTCGTCTTCTTAGGTCGTAATGATGTTTTTGTTTCCCGAAGGCTCTGGCGAGGTGGATCCGGACTAACTCGTATGCTTCTTCCAGCTGTTTCCTCACGATTTCTGGTGCTGGTGTTCCTTCGTCTGCTGGCCCCTCGGCCATCGGAGATACGAGCTCGCGGCCGCAATTCAGGTAGGCCGGTGTATATCCGGTAGCGTCATGTGCTGCGGTGTTGTAGGCGAATTGCAGCGATGTTAGTTTCTCGTCCCATGTCTTCTGATCCCTGCCGGTGAATTGGGCGATCATTGTTTTTATTGTCCTGTTTGCTCGCTCTACCGGATTGCAATGCGGAGCGTATGCCGGTGTCGTCAGGTGTTTAATTCCGCACTCTCTCAGTCTCTGCTCCAGCTGTTTTGATCTCAGCTGGGTGCCGTTATCGGAAAGTAGACTGTCTGGTTTTCCGTGCCTGAGGATGACGTTGTTTGTCACCGCTTGTGTGACCGCGTCGGCGGTTGCCTTTCGTAGCGGGACCAGCTCTACCCATTTTGAAAATCGGTCCAGCATTACCAGTAGCCACGTGTGGCCTTTTTTCGATCGTGGCAATGGCCCGATCAGGTCAATGCTGACTTGCTCCCAGGGACGTTTGACATCTGTGGCGTGTAGCTTCCCTGCCGGTTTCTGTTGTGCTGCCTTATAACTCTGGCAGTTCCCGCAGTTCCGCACGTATCTTGCAATGTCCCGGAACATGCCTGGCCAGTAATAACCTTCAGCTATCCGTGCGATTGTCTTCGCGATCCCTAAGTGCCCTGCTGTTGGTTCGTCGTGGTAGCTTTTAATCACCTGCTGGCGCAGCGGTGCGGGAACGCACAACTTCCACTGCTCCTCGCTGCTCCTTTCCTTGAAGTCCAGGGAGTGAAGTATGTGTTTGTAAAGTCGCCCCTCCCTGATTCGGAACTCCGGTCGTTTTCCTGGTTCTTGCTGCGTTTCCTTCCGGACGCGATCGTACCATCGGCAGCGCTTAATCTTTTTCGCGGCGCTGACTTCCGGGCAGCGCGAGAGCGCATCGGCTACCTTGTTCAGCACCCCTCGGCGGTACTTGATATCAAAGTCGTATTGCTGGAGCTCGAATACCCAGCGCCCCAGTCGTCCGGTCGGTGACTCTAGTTTTTGTAGCCATTTCAAGGCTTGGTGGTCCGTAACCACTGTGAACGCGTACCCCTCTAGGTAATTTTTCATTCTACGAATTCCCCAAACGACTGCCAGGCATTCGAGCTCCGTCGCGCTATAATTTTTCTCGGCTGAATTCAGCGTACGGCTTGCATAAGCCACGACTCGCTCGCCGTCGTCGTACTGCTGAGTCAGCACCGCGCCGAGTCCCGACGTGCTGGCATCGGTCTGCAAGTAGAATCGCCGCGCAAAATCCGGGCATGCCAAGACCGGTGCGGAAGTTAATTTTTCCTTAATCGTAAGGAATGCCTCGTTCTGCTCGGGGCCCCAGACCCACCGCGCATTTTTTTTGTCAAGTTCGTGAGCGGGGCGGTGATCGCGGAGAAATTCGCGATGAATCGTCTGTACCACGATGCCATCCCGATGAATTGACGTATTTGTTTGACCGTTCGCGGTTCCGGCCAATTGGCCACGGCGCTAATTTTTTCCGGGTCGGTTCTTATCCCTTCGCGGTCGATAATATGCCCCAGATACCGTAATTGGTCGACGCAAAATCTGCATTTGTCCGGGTTCAGTCGAAGGTGCGCATTTCGAAGGCGGCGAAAGGTTTCGGTGAGCAACTCGAGATGTTGGTCAAAAGTTCTACTAATAACGATAATATCATCCAGATACACGAAGACATGAGGCTCTAAATCCGCCCCGAGAACAGTATCCAGCAACCGCTGGAATGTAGCCGGTGCCGAGTGTAGCCCGAATGGCATCACTTTGAACTGAAATAGACCTTTCCCGGGAACCGTAAATGCCGTTATCGGCCTGCTTTCTGGCGTCAGCGGGACTTGCCAATACCCGTTTTTTAAGTCTAGTGTGGACAAGTATCGTGCCCCCCTTAGTTTATCTAGTGTTGCGGTGATCTGAGGCAGCGGATATGCGTCTTTGTGCGTCGCTTCGTTGACCCGCCGGAAATCGATGCAAAATCGATGCTTCCCGTCCTTCTTCTTTACCAACACAATCGGGGAGCTCCACGGGCTGCGAGATGGCTCGATCACGTCGTCTGCCAACATCTTTTCCACCTCCTCGTTGATGATAGCCTGCATAGCCGGGTTTCGAGGCCGGTACCTTTGTTTTATTGGCGTTGCCACCCGTAGACGGATCTCATGCTGCGTTTTGTCTGTGGTCCCGTGGACGTCTTCGAACTGACGCAGTTCTGTTTGTAGGAACTCTCCCAGCTTTTGTTTTTCGGCCGGGGTTTGAACGGCTAGCCCTTTGGTCGCGCTGCATCTGGGCCCTCTTCGCATGATATGTCGTGGTGGCGGGGGGACTCCTATCTGCAGCCTCGCCTGCAGATCTATGCCCAGTATCACTTCATCCTCCATGTGTGGGAGGATGATGAAGCTATGTGATGTGGTTTGACCGCGCCAGCGTACTGGCAACCTCATTGTTCCTAAAGTCTCCCCTTGGGACCCATCGGCTAGTTGCACCTGCCCCCCTTTTTCGTGGATTCTAAATCCCTCCTCGGTCAGTTTTTGTGCCGTGCCCCTATTTATGAGTGACACCTCCGACCCGCCGTCTAACAAAGCCTCGTATCTCTGATTATGGATCTGGATCGATGTGTGCGGTCGCGGCGTAAATCTCACGCAGGGGTCGAGGTGTTGTTCGCGGCCGCGCTTACCTCGACCCCGGAAGCATTTCCCTGTCGCGGATGGCAGTTCTTCGTTAGCACCCCGTCGCGACCACACTGCGAGCAGAATATCTTTGCCGGTCTTCGGCATTGTGCTCGCGTGTGCCCCCTCTGTTTACAGCGCCAGCAGCACTCTCTTTTGTTATATACGGACGCTACGGCAGGCGTGACGGTTTTTTCTCTTTTCAGCGCTTCTTTCTGCTCCTGCTCTATGTCTTCGTATTCCGCGGCTCGTGTCTGTAACTCGCTAATATTTCTAACGTCATCTATCCGGATGTAATGTTTATACGCGGGATTCATATTCTCATAAATGAGGTCGAGTTGCTCTTCCCGTGAGTACCCTCCGGCCCGGCGCATCAATGTCATCATTACCGTGACGTATTGCGCAAATTTTTCCGTTGACTTTTGGTGCCGGCCCATGATTTCCCGGCGCAGAGTAGCCGCGTATCGGCGCGGCAAATATTGCCGCCGGAAGTCCGCCTCGAATTCCTCCCACGATCCCCACGAGTCGCGGTAATTCCTATACCATAGGAGAGTGTCCCCTTTTAGCAATTCCGGGAGCCCTTGCAATAGCTGCCCCCGCGTAAATCCATACGCCTCCCGCAGTTCCCCCACCCTTTCTAAAAATGCGGCGGGGTCTCTTCCGTCGAAGTGACATCCCCACTTGCGAATCTGGTTAATCGCTTTGCCCTCGTTAGTATTTACTCCGGGCGCCGTGGGCGTGTGGAATCCCGTGCTTCCGGGTGACGGGACGGTTAAATACAATGCCGCGTTTGTCTCCGTACGCGTTTCGAACTCATCGGGATGGTCTTCCGAGAACCGGTTTATTCGCTTTCGCAATTCCTCCAACGACCCCGTGTCGTCTAATTGAAATGACCTTGCCATTGCGACAAGTTGCTCCTTGCTTAACTTATATACCCACGCTTTCATTCCTGCTAATCCCTGTCTTGCCTCTAATAATTCTGTTCGGGCGCCAATGTCACGGACGAACTCCGCGCGTGCCGGCGGATAGTCGCAGCCGGGATCAGGATTCGGTTAGGCAAGCTTAAAGATTACGCTCGGGATTTCGTCAGAAATAAAAGCGATAATTTATTTAGAGTGAATCTGTACAAGAATAAGATGTGTGTGTGTGTGTGTGTGTGTGTGTGTGTGTGTGTGTGGTACGGCGGCGCGATGCAGCGGGTATGCGAGCGCGATGCAAGAGTAACCCGCGCGTTATTATTTTTCGCGGGTGCGTATATCGCGCGTGTTTACAAATGATGCAGTCAATGACCGTTTGACGGAGCGTGGCTCGCGTTTTTGCCGCGCGTCTGGGCTTCGGTCTAGCCTCGTTTTTGTACGCAGGTGATAAGCGTTGTTTTCGCGGAGATGTGTCTATAATTCCCGGTATTTGATGGAGTATTTCCAGGAACGCCGTGCCGACGAGAATTCTCGTCCGAGGTAGCTCTCCTCTCTACCTCGAGTTAGATGCACCGGCGTTTAGGCGGTCGGATATTAGACCGATATCGAGAATTCTCGATCGAACCGGAGTACACTCTGATTCGCTTTCTCTCGGTCGGAAGAATGCTCAGATGGAAGGAGCCTGTCACAAGAAGCGAGAGTGCTCGATGGAGGAAGAGTTCTCTCTACCTCCTGATCTTGTTAGCTGGCTAATTCTTTTGGAGCGGTCTAGGTTTCGGATCGTTTCACTTGCGTGAGCGGATAGGAAAAAAGGTACCTAATTTGCCGAATGCGGCCTTTTTATACCGGCTAATTACCCGCGTCGGCGCGCGGCGGTATTACCCCTTCCGAACGGGTTTCGGGAAAACGGTACGGTCGGGCCCGTTCGGAGGGGTTCGGGAGTTCGCCGAACGCGGGCTTTCGCCGGTCGGCGGTTCGGGCCGCATCGGCGTCGCTCGGTCGCTTACGGCGAACGGTTTAAAGCCGTTAAACGGTGTGTTGTACGTTTAAAAAATGTGGGCGCACCGCGCCCCTGCCTCTGCCCGGCGGGTGTTCTGCCGGGCGGCAGCTTCCGGCGGATCGGATGCCGGGAATATCGTAACGTGCAGGGGGTGCATCGTTACAAGTTGATCTGAGTGACGTTTCTTTATCGGTGGTTCACCGAGATCGTTCAAAATTTCGTTGATTTTCTTAATACACGTCAGATTCTTTCGTTCATCATCAACTTCAAAATTCGGATCAAGAATTGCATCAGCAGCGTCAGAAAATTCCTCCGGGTCGCTTACTATTTCCTTTTCACATACATCCATACAAACGTTTTCAGATTCTTTCATTTTCACTACTTTTTCTTTCGATATTGAATTCAATTCGCTTTCACTGAGCTTATAAATTGCTTTTTCACATGGTTTACACATGTACAAATTGATAAATTTCTTAAACTTAGCGTTTCGTTTCTTCTGTATCAGTATTAGATTCGATCGCACGTGATTGTGCTTTGCTTTTTTCAAAGGATTACAACACTCATTGATAGGTCCCATCGTGCGTATCAAACTGTTCTGAACAACTCTTCACATACGACTAGTACATTTCGAAACTAAAAAACAATAACAACACTACGGATTATACACGATGTGCTAAGCGAGAACTACTGCGCTGCATACAAGACGCGACCTGCAGCCAGCGGCTCGCGTTTTTTTTTTCTATCGATGTTTGTAAACAAACGACTATCGGGGAGTCAAATTTTTTTGCGGATTCTTATAGCTGAAGGTCCGAGGAACATTTTGCGCCCAGAATCGAAAGAATCGAAGCATGAGAACATTATTAAAAATTCAATTGTTTATTTAATTGTTATAAATAAATAGGTAAATAAATAAATTTACGAATATTGTTTATTTCATTTGAAAATATAAACTTTTAAGAATCTCTCATAAAATTTTCATAATGTTTCGTTAAAAAGTGTCCGAGTAATTAATTTTTTAATTAAAAGTGATTAAAATATTCAAACATCCGTATAAACAATAAAAATTGAAATTTTGCAAAATTCTTTGGGGGTATGTTTAGTATTAGTATAGGCATTCATTTGATCCATGTTTCATAAAAATCGACGACCTAGTGGTTTTTAGGGGTGCTCACTTGACGTGTTTTGTCTCTGTATTAAGTCGTTCGACTTTAGATCCTTTAAGCTATTGATATTAGCTTCCTGTACTTCTCGACACCTTTCTGGATTTTGTATTTTCAACGGCTCTCTTAACACTGCACGAATCTCGCCTTGCTGCCCGATCCGTGTCATCTCGTGATGTATCCGGCTCGAAGGACCAATGTTTTAGCCGCTCTTGTTACAGCTATTACTAACAGGCCTTGAAGGCCTTCAGTTTCTTTACGTGTAAAAAAATGATACCTTTCTTTGTAATAATGCTTTATTACTTTAATATACAGAGAGAGCCTTTATATTACTTTAAGATACAGAGAGAGCCCTTTGTACTGCTCGAGCACACTGCCCAACCTAACCCGAACATACCGACGCGCTCTCCAACCACCTAATTCGAATCGCTCATTAACAATTGTAAAATGTAAAGTAAATAAATATCAAATCTAATTCTATTATAATTTATTTGTCTCGCACAACGTAGCATAGTAGACACCCTCCCGATTATAATATTGATTGATCACTTTGACAACTAAAGTTGAAACATGTCGCAAATTTTTTTATTTGAATCATTTTTAAAATGCTTTTAATTTTTGCGTCCATCATTCATAAAAAAATGTAATGCAACGCGTAGAGAAGCAGAAAAACTTATGATGACAATGTCATTGTAAATTTATATAATAATCATAATATCATAAAAAGGGTGCCATATTCATAGGAGCATTTCTTTCACCTGTCAGTTCGCCGTACTTGAGCACATGTAATCTCAGCCCTGTTATTAGTGAAGTATAAAATAAAGAAATATAATCACTTCCCGTTTAAAAAGTGCGATATTTTTAGAACACCCTATATATATATATATATATATATATATATATATATATATGTGTGTGTATATATATCATACAATCTGTGTGTGTGTGTGTGTGTGTGTGTACACACACACACACACACATATAGATTCATAACATATACATGTATCAATTAAATATATTTTATTTTTATATTTATTTAATAATATAGAACAGTATTATTACCTTTTTATATTATATTCCTCCTTTTCTCTTTCTTTCTATATTTCTATCTCTTTATCTTTTTATCTGCTTCTTTTTTACTTAATTTTGCTCCTTTAATTTTACTAAAGCCTCTCTCTCTCTCTCTCCCTCTCACTCTGTTTTTTCGTCGATTTTATAACTTTAAATAAAACATTTACATTAATTATATATTATGATTATCAACGATAAAAACTCAAATACTTGAAATAAAAAAAATATAAATAACAAAAAAATATTTAAAAATCCTTATTAATTATATTTAACAAAATATATAAGATATGTAAATAATGTAGTTATATAAATAAATTATGTAATAAATATATAATTACCTGATATTATATTCCTTCTTTTTTCTCTCTCTTTCTCTCTCTTTCTCTCTCTTTCTCTATATTCTCTCTCTGTTCTATCTTTCCTTTATCTTCTCTCTGTCTCTCTTTCTCTTTTTTTCTCGCTTTTTAGGCTTATTCTTCTTTGACTTTAAATAAATAAAACATTTATATTAATATCCCTCTTTTACTATCTCTCTTTTAAAATACTCTATTATATACTTTATTATACTTTTTATAAATTTTACAAAAATTTTGAGGCTACAATAATTTTTGAATTATAAGCAATCAAAGTTTGCAAATGATATCGTGTAGAATTCGCGCGCTCAGGTCAACAGGTCAGATAACAATGTATATACATTTACACGTATAGCGATCTGTCATCTGTTATTGATTTTTTTACGTTAGGTGATATTGATTTTTACTACACAGCTAATTTCATTTAACTCAAATAAAAAAAGTATTTAAAAATCCTAAATCCCTACTTTTCATTACATATTCTTGTAGCTTATCTCAAGAGCTCTCCAAAACACTATAATTAAGTTATTCTTCATTCGGTATTTTTCAGTTATGAGGCTTGAAAAAATTTCTCAAATTTACATAAATCATAAAATATCTCATAAAATATTCGTTATTCGATTATCTTACCTTAGACATAAAATATTTAGAGAAATCTATTGTTATAAAAAAGTTTTTTTAAGAAAAAAATATGTAATTTGCAATTAACAGTTACATATCTTATCATAAAGATAACTATATATTTTTTACACCAATGGATTCTTCTCATTATTTTATATCTAAAAGTCTTGAAGTAAGATCATCGAACAGTGAAAATTTTTTCTCGTTTTTTATGCTTATTCTCTCTTCTTTGATTTTAAATAAATAAAACATTTATACTAATATTCCTCTTTCTCTATCTCTCTTTTAATACTTTTTGAACTTTTAATACTTTTACTCTTTTAATACTTTTCTTTTTTAATACTTATCTTTTTTTTACTCTTAATAATTTTTATACTGTGAGCAACCTGCGATCGATACTTCGATCGAACCAATAAATCGACAAGAAGCTCGGGAATTGTGATACGGCAGGCGGCGCTTCTGCGCGTATAGAGCGTGTGCGATTTTACTAAACTTGTAATTTTACTTCGTTCGCGATCTATCCGTCGCTTCGATCGGACAGTCAGTCAGTCGCATCAGCTTGAAACAGCCGCACGCAGTTTCTCTACTTTTTGTTCAAATATAGAATAATTATCAATATAGAATAAATCTATCTTTCACTGTTATAAGTAGCAGATTTTATTCGCCCTGATTCCTATCATATACTTTTAATACTTTTTATAAACTTTATATATTGTTACGTCCGTGTTTCGTCCCTGGTTTGAGTCGCGGTCGGGTCTGTCTTGGAAAGGAAGAAGATCTCGTTGTCAAGAGATTGTTGACGGAGCAGCCGTCATTTGAGTCTGGAGCCAGCTGTCAAGCTGAGCGGACGCGTCTCGTTTTCTCGTGTTACAATTATCGTTACAATTATCGTTATATCTGTTATATTCTGTGTTGTGTTCATTAAAGTTCCTGTTCTTGTTACATAAACGAGTTTTCATTTACGAGTGTGCGAGCGCGAGTGAGAACGCGGGTGCCGATCCTAGTGTCGCGCGCGATCGAAATATATCGCTCCGCGGACGCAACATTTTGGGGACTCGTCCGGGATAGACCGGATTGTGATTTTTGTTGACGCTCTGTGCTCTGACGAGGATTTATTTTGTGTGGGAAATGGCGACGGAACTGCAAGATCTGGCGGCGGGCCCCTCGACCAGGAAGAGGGTCCGGGCAGCGACTCCGCTTCCGGCTGCGGCTCCAGGACTGACGACGGAGTCGGCCACGCTTCAGGCGGCGATGAGGGAGTTGCAGCAATTGCGCGGAGAGCGGCTGCATGAGCGAGACGAATTTGAGGCCCGGCTTCGCCAGCGAGATGAGATGCTCCGCGTCATGGAGGAGAGACTTCGGCTTCTTTCAAACATACAGCTAAGTCCCCCCGATAATAGAGCGCGAAATGCAGATTCGAATTCATCCGAACTCGGTTTTAAGCTTAAACCCGACAATTACGACGGAGGTGCTCCCTTGCGCGAATTTTTAACTCAATTCGAGCTGATAGCGCGGGCTAACGGATGGAACAATTCCCATAAGACGGTAGCTCTTGCAGCTTGTTTGAGGGGTAAAGCGCATTCGGTTTTGGACGGAATATTTGAAATCGAGAGTTTAAAATTTGAGGATTTAAAGTCGAAATTGGAATTACGATTTGGGGAGGGGCATTTGGCCCAGACTTATTATTCTCAGTTTACTAACAGAAAACAGAGAATTTCGGAAGATTTAGCTACTCTGGGCGCGGATTTGGAGAGGCTTTCGCGTCTAGCTTATCCCGACTGTTCTCATGAGGTGAGGGATAAAATTGCTTCCGCGCAATTTATAGCCGCGTTATCGGACGGATTTCTCAGGAGGACTTTACAATTGGAAAACGTTTCTTCCTTAAAGATTGCGGTAGAAAGGGCGATGGCTGTAAAAGTCATCCAAGAAAGTAGTTTCTCGAAAAGTAAATTTAATCAAAAAGACGAAAATAAATCTCAGGAATGTTGGAAGTGCGGTGACTCAGGCCATTTTCGGGCGAAGTGTCCCTCTAAAAAAGAGGAGTAGAAAAATGAATTTTGCCGTGGAAAATAAAATTATTAATAAAAGAAGTGTTTTAAAACTGTTAAAACTGTGTTAATGAAAATTTATTTGCAGCTAGTGTGTGTAAAAAAGGGGCGGGCTCGGATGTATCTTGAATAGGGGATTAATTCTTTCATTAGAATGCCTGGATGGCAATATTCGTAATTTCCAGTACTTGTTTTAATAATGGTTGTTTTGATTCTTATTGTCTTCTGAATGAATTCTAATTGGTAGAGTAATCCTCGAAGTGTTGTGGGAGGGACTCCCGGATTTATTTTGATTAGGGAATGGTTCTACATCCGAGGCCCGAAAAGAAAGTTTTGGAAAAAAAAGTTTGGTGCTTTTTACTCGTTTAATTATTTTTTGTTGTTTAAGGAAAAGAAATTTTGGAAACAATTCCGAATTTGACGAGGAAATAAGAAAGAAAAAGGAAGGAGAGAGGAAGTCGAAAGGGAAAATGGAATTGTTTGAACATTAGAGGACGAAGACTGCCTCGCCCGCGGTTTTTGAACCGTGGTTTTCCCGCGGGACGGAGGGCAAATGCCGGGGCAGAGGCTTGAGAAGTTCTCTTAAGAAAACGAAGGGTCCACGGGAAGTCACCCCTCTCTTGCCTGAAGACGTGGAACTTCGAAATTCCTGGAATCATTTGTGTCGTTTGGGCCCAAGAGAATGTGCAGTTCGGTAACCTGAACAGCAGTTCAGGGAGAACATGGGGAGACACATCGGGAACTTTAATTCGACCGGATTCCTGGAGGAACTTGCCATTTCGTGATTGTCGGGACGACAATCTTTCGAAGAGGGGGGCAAGTGTTACGTCCGTGTTTCGTCCCTGGTTTGAGTCGCGGTCGGGTCTGTCTTGGAAAGGAAGAAGATCTCGTTGTCAAGAGGTTGTTGACGGAGCAGCCGTCATTTGAGTCTGGAGCCAGCTGTCAAGCTGAGCGGACGCGTCTCGTTTTCTCGTGTTACAATTACCGTTATATCTGTTATATTCTGTGTTGTGTTCATTAAAGTTCCTGTTCTTGTTACATAAACGAGTTTTCATTTACGAGTGCGCGAGCGCGAGTGAGAACGCGGGTGCCGATCCTAGTGTCGCGCGCGATCGAGATATATCGCTCCGCGGACGCAACAATATATATATATATATAATGTATGTATATAAATATACAAATATGTACATATATATATTTATATACATATATATATATATATATATATTGTGACGTTGCCGTCCCGACGCGCGTCCATCCGCCCCGTAAATCTTGACGGGGCGCGAGCCGAGCGGCCGCGCCAGAAAGAGATTGCGAGAGCCGTATCGAAATCCCCGGAGAGACGAGCCATTGTCATATTTCGCGCTATTATTAATTTATTTTTTTGTATTATTTTGTACGTCGGGCAACCCACCGGAAAACCACCGGAAAAGAAAGAAGAGGAATTCTTTTTGCGACAACCGACACGGCGCTCACGGATTTCGAGCCGAGAGCGGAGGTAGCGCCTGAGGATCAGGACAGCGCAGAGTCGCGGGTGGATTTCGCCCCCTGCAATTGAAGGAGAAAAAGCATCAAAGAAACAGCTGTCTTGGACCGAGATAACGGGGCCGGATCGGCGCCACCCTCCGAAGACGGAGGACGAAAGATCTGCCTTCAGAAGACCATAGATAGCAGGGTCGCCGAAATTCAGAATTTCAAATTATCGGGGCCGTTACGGCCCCCGATACGGCGTTGTCGCGGGACGCATTAATACCTCGCGTGTCGCGGCGCTATTGGCCGCGAATCCGCGCACCCCTGCGCGCAGGATTGACGCCGCTATCGACCCTGGATCGCGAGATCCAGGGAATTATTCTGGTGCGGACGCTCAGAACAATTAGTCGTGTTTCATAGTCTCTTGTCGTTGTCGTTTTGTGCGTCGCAGCCGAGGTTGTCAAGAGGACGAGACCGAGGATCATCCCCTGTCCACGGGAACGAGTATCAGTGAGGTTGCCCATCGCTAATTGTAAGCCACGTACGATTCCGTCCGCGGACCGGCCGCTTTGTCGCCGTCGCCATTTTCGTGTCTCGTTGTCGCTCGGGCTTTGTACCGAACTCGCGATTTTCGTGCATTTCGGGCGACCGGAGACAAGCGACCGAGGCATCAAGGACGATCCTAACGTCGACCGTAGTCGATAAGGAACCGTTCGTCTCTCTCCGGGATTCGGGGTGTCGTAAAACGCGCAGCGACCGGCTCTCGTATATCGACCACGTGCGCGGTAAATTGCGGGGAATGCGTTCGCTATCCGTGCTGTCGAAAAGAGTTGTCGAAGCCGCGTAAGACATCCCCGCAATCGATCTTCGGGCAATTTTCGTTGTTAATTAGCGTGTATGTGAGTGTGACCGTGTGCGTATCGTGACGTTGCGAATGTCGTGCTGTTTTTGACGCGCTTGTTACTTGTATGATTTGCGTTTATTGCGAGATATTTGTCGTGCGTGTGAATGTGTCGCGGTGCATAATAGATTACGATAAAGTGAGAAATTGCCGAAATTCGAGAACTGCGCGTGAGTAAAAGGGCGTTACGCCGAAAGGAAAGTAAGCGTCGTCCGACGGCTATCGAATATCGATCGCCTCGATCTTGCTCGTCGCAGGCGAGATTTCCCGTATTCGCAAAAGGCTTAATTACTTTCGCTCAATTATTAAGCCTCCTTACGAACAACTTGCTGTCGATTAAAAGAGCGAGTGAAAGAACAAAAGACAAAGTATAATAATTTGACGAGTAGGCTGTCGAAATTCCGTTACATTTTCGAAACGCCGAACGACCTTGCAGAGCCTAGCCATAAAAACGAGCTATAATAAATATCAGGAACAACTTAGCGCTTTCTTATGTTATCGATTTCGTGCAAACATTCGATCGATCTGATTTATTATTATTACCGCTATCGAGCTAATATCAGTTATATTATTTCGAATTTTCTAAATTGCTATTATTATTAATCTGTCTTTATTTAATTTGTTCTTTAGTTATTTTACTTTTATATTATCTTCTTTCTTAATAAATGTGTTATATTTTTCTTTATTAAGTCCGCGTAATTTATTTGAGTGTTAGCCTTTCGTGATTGTTAAAGTCCGTTGTATTTGTCGATTTTCGTAATTATCGAACGCCTCGCATAAAATAATTTGATATTCCTCTCAACAGACCCTGCCCCTCTACCGTTAGGTGAGCTAGTCGGCCCGTGGCGAAATAGGCTAACGTTTTTCGCGTTATTCTGGCGTTTTAGCGAACTGATACGTGAAAGACCGTATCTGGCGCCCAACTTCGAGATCTCGAGACGACCTTCTCTTCGCCGCGGCTCGCGCGAGAACACCCTCCATCTTAGTTCCTTCAAGCGCGAGTATCTCTATCCTTTTTTTTACGACGTTTTCGCTCCCCCCTTAATACCCTCCTTTCTAACACCTCGAGGAGGAAACTTATATAAAAATAAGAAACGTCGCAATATATATATATATATATATATATATATATATATATATGTGTTAATTAAACATATGGTTCATTTATTTAACAAAAATTAAATAAATTAAAGATAATAATATTTAATAATAATATTTATTACCTAATATTCCTCTCTCCTCTTCTTTCACTTTCTCTGTCTCTCTCCTTTTCTGCTTCTTTTAATGAAGCTTCTTTCTCTATTTCTCTGTCTCTCTTCTCTCTCTCTTTCTCTCCCTCTCTCTGCTTCTTTTAATAAAACTTCTTTATCTCTTTCTCTGTCTCTCTTCTTTCTCTCTCTCTTTCTCTCTCATCTTTTCTATATAATTTTAAATAAAACATTTACCATAAATAACAGAATTATAAATAATAATATTAAAATATTGTACAACATAACACAACATGATTACCTCTTTTTTTTTTTCTTTCTCTGTCTCTCTCCTTTTCTGCTTCTTTTAATAAAGCTTTTTTCTTTTTTTCTTTCTCTCTTCTCTCTCTCTTTTTCTCCCTCTCTCTGCTTCTTTTAATAAAACTTTTTTATCTCTTTCTCTGTCTCTCTTCTTTCTCTCTCTCTCTCTTTCTCTCTCTCGTCTCTTCTATATAATTTTAAATAAATATATATACATATAATTTTAATTATAAATAATAATATTAAAATGTATACAACATAGCACAACATAATTACCTCCTTTTCGTTTTCTTTCTCTGTCTCTCTTTTTTTGCTTCTTTTAATAAAGTTTCTTTCTCTCTTTCTCTGTCTCTCTTCTCTCTCTCTTTCTCTTCCTTTCTCTGCTTCTTTTAATAAAACTTCTTTATCTCTTTCTCTGTCTCTCTTCTTTCTCTCTCTCTTTCTCTGTCGCGTCTCTTCTATATAACTTTAAATAAAACATTTACCATAAATAACATAATTAATTAAGATAATTAAGATAATTATAACGATATGATAATCTCTCTCCGTCCCTCCCTCTCTATATATTTATATAATACCTTTCTCTATTTGTCTTTCCGCTTCTTTCACCCTTTTTCTCTTTAACTTTAATTTATTTTATTTTTCTTCTTTCCTTAACGTAACAGTCAACCTGTCCAACTGTCAAACTGTCAAACGACACGAGTGAAGCAAGTCGCTCAGCAAATTACAATACTTTTGATGACCAATAACCAATCAGCATCGCGGAAAAGAGGCAACAATGTCAATAACATGCCTTTCTTAGAGAGGACTAGAACAACACGGGCGCGCGCTACGCGCGAGCCATTGAGCTCTTACGTGAACAAAATAAATAAACTCTAAATTAAATTTTAATAAAATGAAATAATATACCTTATTTATCTACCCTCTTACACACAAATTCTCAAAATACCGCGATGGCAGCCATTCGAGGCAACCACGAATCGAAGTAAATAACTCTCATCGATATTGAATAAACTTCATTTATCTAGGGAGTATCTGGAGATCATATCATCAATTTTGTCATCAATTATATCACCTAAATACTCCTAAATAAAATATAATAAAATTGTTGACAAAAGGATATAAATTCTATTGAAAAGTAATAAATAAATCTATTTATAGTCACATTTCATTAGATACATTAAATGGATACATATCCTAAAAATTTTAAACAGCATAATTTAATTTGAAGCCGTTTTCCAACAAAGTAATATTACTGAATTTAAAAAATTACTATAATTCTTTTTCCTTTGAACTTTGCATAGTTCCTATTAATTTAATTATATTTCTTTTAATTAAATCTAAATTTAAATATTTGTCATCATCAAAATTTATAATGTTATTTTTTAATTTAAATGTGCCATCAGTAATTGATCTTTATCTTATTCTTTTAATTATTCTTCATAATGGATGTAAAATTTCATTTATGCTTGTAGAATTATAAAATATATACAATGTTAGAAATATATTCAATAATTTTTAAATTTAAAATATGTTTAAAATTTACTATTATCTACAAATATCCAATATACCAATATTCCAAAAGGATATGCTCGATTATAAATTTTTGATATCACTATACTTAGAAAAATGTTTAAAATAGTCAATATCGGTTGTGTTCGAAAATAGTTATATTTACTGGCAGTAAAACCGGGGCAGTTGGCAGCAGTGAAAATTACTGGTGCTGCGTTTTTATTTTACTGCCAGTAAAGTGCCAGTAAATGTTAGTGTAATCCAGTAAAAAGTGATTAATAATACAATTTAATTAAAAAAAGAAGTATAGGATTATATACCATAAATATTTATTAAATACTCTTATCAAATACATTACTTACGTAATTTATGTATAATTCATACACATGAGTGAATGTTATCATAATTATAAGAGAACAAATCTATTATTCTAACCTATGATTTCTTTCCCTTTCTTTTTTTTCTATGAAAAAGAGTCAATATTTCTATTTTATTGTAGTTATTTGTAAAAATATTTGTAAAACACATGTAAAATACAATATAAACTATTTTTTCTCAATACGATTATAAACTGTTTTTTAAACTTAATATAAATGTATTTACAGATCTCCTTTTTACATTCTTTTTTTCGAAGAAGAACTGGAAGATTTGAAAATAATATTTTCGAGTAAAATATATTCTTCCATTTTACTGATCTTTTTATTTTTTCTATGTTAATCTAAAAGAATAAATGCTTTTACTTTGGCACACAACTTTTATTGACTTTACTGGCACTTTACTGGCAGTAAAATAAAAATGCAGCACCAGTAATTTTCACTGCTGCCAACTGCCCCGGTTTTACTGCCAGTAAATATAACTATTTTCGAACACAACCATCGTAATAGGTAAAATCGACCTATTGATTTTCATCTATTATATTACACGAAGTACTTCTCTGAATAAAACAATCGAAGAAAGGATATAAATTATATGACAACCTAAGAAATAAATATTTACATCAATAATATTTTATTACAAACATTTCACAGACATATAGTCATAAAATATTAAATATACATCAATAAAATTTAAAATGGAATTTGAAGCAGATTTTCAAGAAGTTTTAAACGCAGCTATACCCGAAAGAAGAGAGAATGAAATTGATGAATTAATAGACTGTTTAACACCAAATGAAATATTGGATAAAATTCAAATTTTTGATTCGATAGTGTACGTATTCTTTATAGTTATTATATACAAACTATTATACAGATTATATATACAAATATTATACTGTTACGTCCCTGCTTCGTGTTCCGGTGCCGCGTCGTACGTCCGCTCGTTGCGGCAAAAGAGAAGATCGTCTCCGGGATATTGTGGATTCAGATGTCAAACGGAGTCCGGAGTCAGCTGTCGAGCGAGACGGACGCGTTCTCGCTTACGAGCGATAATTGTGTTACCGTTCCGTTGTATAATTAATCTGTTGCTCGTGTGCGTTCCTATTAAAGTTCCTTGTTATCCCTGAAAGTGTCTATTTATTTCGCGCGTTTCGTGAGCGGCCGTTTTCCTTTACGCGCGTCTTCGATATTAATCGAAGTCCTCGCCGCGGGCGTAACATTTTGGGGGCTTGTCCGGGATCGACGGTTGAATTCGGGAGTGGAACCTAGTGAATCTTGTGAATAGTGATGGCTTCTGGCGAAGGGAATGGGAATGTGGAAGTTGCGGACCTTCCGGCGGCAACGGTCGCGCGGAAAAGGATGCGGGCCGCTACGCCCCTCAGGGCGGCGGAAACCACGGCGTTACAGGCTGCGTTGCAAGAGATTCACCAATTGCGACAAGAGCAACGGCAGCAAAGGGGCGATTTTGAGGCGCTTCTACAACAACGCGATGACGTGATTCGCCGGATGACGGAGCAACGGGAGCCGCATTTAAACCAGCTAAGTCATTTCCAATTAAGAGAATCTCCTATGGTAGTAGAAAATAGAGACCGGGGAGTAATAAACGAGATCGATTATAAGATGAAACCGGATGTTTTTGACGGGAGTGTTCCGTTAAGGGAATACTTTGTTCAATTCGAGTTAATTGCGCGCGCTAACGGGTGGGACGATTCATTAAAAACGGTAGCGTTAGCTTCGAATTTAAGAGGAAAGGCGCGTTCGGTTTTGGACGGTGTACAAGAAATTGAAAATCTCTCTTTCGTAGAGTTGAAAAATATGTTAGAACTCCGTTTTGGAGAAGCGCATTTGGCGCAAACCTACTATACTCAGTTCACAAATAGAAAGCAGAAATCGTCGGAAGATTTACCTTCTTTGGCTGCCGATTTAGAGAGATTGTCGCGGTTGGCGTATCCGGAGTGCTCTCATGAGGTGAGGGACAAGATCGCGTGCGTGCAGTTTGTTACCGCGTTATCTGACGGTTTCTTGAAGAGAACGTTGCAGTTGAAGAACATTTCTTCTCTGAAATCTGCCGTAGAGAGAGCAATGGCCGTGAAGGTCATTCAGAGTTGTTTTCCAAGAAAATATGAAAATCGAAATTCTAGTAATTTCTCCGTTAATGACGGAAAGAATAATAACAATTTTAATGGAAATAAATTTAAAAACATTAACAAGAGTAAAAATAACGGTGGTAGCAATGAGGATAATAAGATGGGTTCGAGTAAAAGTGGGAAATATTTTAATAGGAATAGCAATTATCGAAAGAACGGAACTCAGCGTAAGGAATGCTGGAACTGTGGTTCCACGGAACATTTCCGATCGGAGTGTCCTACTCTCTCCGAGGAAAACAAGGGTTAGTCGAGCTCTTCGGGGCAAGTTCGACTATTAATGGTTGCGCCCCGGAAATAAATAAAGTTAATTCGATTTATAAAAAAAGTTTTCGGTTAAGTAGGATTATTTCCGAGACCCCTTTTTGTTTTAAAGGGATATTAGATGGTAAGAATTGTGTTTTTAAAATTGATACGGGTTCCGATGTTTCCATTTTAAATAGGAATATGGTAGAAGGATCTAAATCTAGAATCTTAGTGAAGGATTGTTGTCTTATATACCCAATAGGGGAGGAAGTTCCTATTTTATTTAAGGTTGTTGCGACTGTAAATTTAGGGAAATGTTCTGAAATGAGAATTCCGATGCTAGTGGCGGATATTTCGGATGAGTGTATTTTGGGAATAGATTTTCTTGAAAAAAACAATTTGTTGGGAATTTTTGATTCAATTTTCGGGAGTCAAGATTCTGAAACGTTTTCTTGTTCGCGTGTAACTTCTTCTGTAATAGTGCCTGATTTTCTTGAAGAGCTTTTTGCTTTAAATTCAGAAAATTTGAATTCGCTGCAAAAGGATATTTTTGCAAAATTCTTATGGGAATTTCAGGATGTTTTCTTCGATAATGTTACTCCTGGGAATTGTAAAATTTTGAAACATGCAATTAATTTAAATAATTCAGATCCTATTAAACAAGCTTCTCGTCGAATTCCAATTCACCTTAGAAAGGAAGTAAATGGGATTATAGAAGATATGAAGCGTCAGGGAATCATCGAGGAATCAAATAGCCCTTGGGTGTCTCCTGCGGTTTTAGTGAAGAAAAAGGATGGTTCGTTAAGATTTTGTGTTGATTATAGGAAGCTGAATGCAGTTACTATCAAGGACTGTTATCCCTTGCCGAGAATAGAAGATATCCTTGACCAGCTTTCGGGAAACTCTTGGTTCTCTACATTAGATCTGAAGAGTGGGTACTGGCAAAAGAAGCTTCGTCCTGAAGACAAGGGAAAGACAGCTTTTTCTGTCTTTCTGTCGGGAATGGACTGTGGCAGTTCACCGTGATGCCTTTTGGTCTGTGCAACGCACCAGCTACATTCGAGCGTTTAATGGAAAAGGTTCTTCGTGAGGTTTTATTTAAAATCTGTTTCGTTTATTTGGACGAAGTAATTGTTTTTAGTAAAACATTCGAAGAAATGATTAGTAATTTAAGGAAAGTCTTTCTTCAGTTTCGTTCTGCCAACTTGAAAAAAAATGTTCTCTTTTTAGTAAAAAAGTCAATTATTTGGGTCATGTCATTTCCGAGCAGGGAATCTCTACGGACCCGGAGAAAATTAGCGCGGTAAAGGATTGGCCAGTTCCTCAGAATAAAAAACAAATTCGAAGTTTTCTGGGATTTTGTTCCTACTATAGGAAATTTGTTAAAAATTTTTCGTTAGTAGCCAAACCCTTATTTGATCTGACTGGGGATCGAATTAAGTTTAATTGGACGCAGGAATGTCAAGAGGCTTTTGACGAATTAAAGGAAAGATTAGTTTCTTCGACAATTTTATCTTTCCCAAACGAGTTTAAAGAATTTATTTTAGATACTGACGCTTCGAATCATGGGATAGGAGCAGTTTTATCGCAGACTCAAGGTGATTCTAAAAAAGTGATTGCCTATTACAGTCGGATTTTGACTAAGGCAGAGAGGAATTATTATGTTACGCGTAGGGAACTTTTGGCCATTGTAGACTCAGTTAAATCTTTTCATCATTATTTGTATGGAAGGAAATTTTTGATTCGCACGGATCATATTTCTCTTCGTTGGCTTTCATCTTTTAAAGATTTGGAGGGCCAATTAGCTCGCTGGATAGAGAGACTTCAACAATACGAATTTGAAGTGATTCATCGTAAAGGGCGTTTACACTTGAATGCCGATGAATTATCGAGGCGACCTTGTGCGGAAAGTCGATGCAATTATTGCAACAAAATAGAATTTAGGGGAAAATTATTGGCACGAATAACTTTTTCAGAGGATAATCCCATGGATTGGAGGAAACATCAATTAGAGGATTCGGTTGTTTCGTTTTTCTTGCTAGCAAAGGAAGAAGTTAGGCATCCTCTTCGACAGGAGATTTTCGCTCTAGGAAATTCGGCGAGGATATATTGGTCCTATTGGGATTCCTTATTTGTTAAGGATGGGGTTCTTTTTAAGAGATGGGAATCTCCGAATTTAAAGAAGATTATTTTTCAGATTGTTGTTCCGAGGAAATGTATAACCCAGATTTTGGAATTGGCTCATGATGTAGCTTCTGGTGGACATTTTGGTGTAAATAAGACTTTGGATAAAATTCGGAAACGATTTTATTGGGCTACCTGTAAAAAGGATGTTGAGGATTGGTGTCGTTCTTGCGACCTATGTATTGCTAAGAAAGGCCCTTCTGGAAAGGGAAAATCTCCTTTACAAGTCTTCAATTCGGGGGCTCCGTTTGAGAGAATTCAGATGGATATTCTTGGTCCTCTTCCCCGTTCTTCAAAGGGAAACCGGTTTTTATTGGTAGTTATAGATTGTTTCTCTAAATGAGTTGAAGCTCTGCCGCTCAAAAGTATTAGAGCTAAAGTTGTAGCGGAAGTTTTTGTAGAGCAAATAGTTTCTCGTTTCGGAATTCCTTTGGAGTTCATACCGATCAGGGGAGGAATTTTGAATCGGGGCTTTTCCGAGAGACTTTATCCTTATTAGGGATCAAGAAAACTGGAACTACTGCTTTACATCCTCAATCGGATGGGCAGGTTGAAAGACATCATCGAACAATCTTAGAATATTTGGCCAAGTTTGTTTCTTTGAATCAGAGAGATTGGGATAAATGGGTCGCCTTGTATCTTTTAGCTTATCGATCTTCGAGGCATGAGGCCACAGGATATTCTCCCGCAGAATTATATTTCTGGAAGGATCTAAGGTTACCTTTAGATTTAATTAGAGGTGTTCCTCCAGGGAACGAAAGAGTTAATTCTTTTGGAAGTTTCGTACAGGAACTTAGACACAAATTAGAGGGAATCCATGAAAATGTAAGGCAAAGTTTAAATGTTCATTCCCTTCGAGCTAAGGCTCGTTATGATGAAAAGGCTAGACAGTTGCATTTTAAGGAGGGTCAGGAGGTTTGGTTTTTCAATCCACGAAGAATTAAAGGTAGGACTCCTAAGTTACAGAAAGATTGGGAGGGTCCTTATAGGGTAATTACGAAGCTTAGTGATGTTGTTTTCAGGATACAGAAATCTAACAAACATCGATATAAGGTTGTTCATGCGGATAGATTGGCTCCGTATTTTAGAAGAAAGATTTTTAATTAGGAATTTGGAACCCGAGAATTTTCTTTTGTGATTTTGATGTTCGTTTGATTGTTTTCTTTTTTAGAAATATTTGTGTTATGAGTGGCCTTTAAGGAAGAGGACATCCGGACCATGAAAAGTACTTCTTTGTCTCAGAAGTCTGCTTCGCCCGCGGTTTTTTTGAGCCGTGGTTTTCCCGCGGGCCGGAGGGCGAATGCCGAGGCAGGGATTTGGGGAGTCCCCTGTGGACGATGGGTCCACGGCAATTACTCCCCCCTTATCCCGAGGAGAGACGATTATTTGAATGAGGACGTCGGCATCTTTGGAATTACGCACTTGTTGGGGAGCAAAATTGACGGCGCTCGGTAACCTGTGGCAGTAGCTCAGGGTAGAGCAAGAGACCGTCTAGTTCCCTGGTGAGATTTGGCTGTATCCTGAGGAAGTTGATTGGGACCAAGTACAGCGGCGCTCGGTAACCTGTGGCAGCAGCTCAGGGTAGAGCAGGAAGTCGTTGGGGCACCCTGGAGTCAACATTTGGATAGCGGTCAATCCATTATTAGTCGATTGTCGGGACGACAATTTTTTGGAACGGAGGGGGAAGTGTTACGTCCCTGCTTCGTGTTCCGGTGCCGCGTCGTACGTCCGCTCGTTGCGGCAAAAGAGAAGATCGTCTTCGGGATGTTGTGGATTCAGATGTCAAACGGAGTCCGGAGTCAGCTGTCGAGCGAGACGGACGCGTTCTCGCTTACGAGCGATAATTGTGTTACCGTTCCGTTGTATAATTAATCTGTTGCTCGTGTGCGTTCCTATTAAAGTTCCCTGTTATCCCTGAAAGTGTCTATTTACTTCGCGCGTCTCGTGAGCGGCCGTTTTCCTTTACGCGCGTCTTCAATATTAATCGAAGTCCTCGCCGCGGGCGTAACAATACATATTACATTATATATATTTCATATACACACACACACACACCTACACACACACACACACACACACACACACTCTCTTTCTCTCTTTCTTTTAATTTATTTATTTCAGTTTTAAAATTCTATATTCTAAATAAACTTCATAAATAAATTTTTTTTAATAATAATTTGAAATAATAATAATAATAACAATAATTCTTTCAAATAATAATAATATTGTTTTATTTTCAATAATTTCGTTCTTTATAATTCTTTAATTAATTTTTTAGTTATAGTGTTCATGTCACTACCTAAATAACATAGTTAATGTAGATTCACTTTTTATTATGGCTATTTTTTACGTTTTTCTATGATTTATTTTTCAAATGCATTATTTTTTTGTGTACAAAAAGAAAGTATATAATTTTATAATTTTATAATTCTTATATAGTGAAATAATCGGTTATGTTGATGGCATCGAGGCGTCTCGTATTGTTGGTAGAAGTCCACAATATAAATTTTTTAAATTCTATCTAAACAATGGAGCCGGAAGAAGGATACAGGTTGTCGTGTGGAACGAAGATATAGATCAGATTGAGCATTTTATTAGATCAAATTATGTAATTTTTTTGCAATTTTGTAATTTTTTTATTTTGTATTTTTTTATAATTTTTTTTTATTATAATTCTTTCTTTCCTTTTTTTTTAATTAAATGAATATAGTTTAACATTAATATAATCTTGAATAGGTTCTTCATTTAGATGGAGTACAAGCGAGAATGCCCAAAATGAGTATATACAACAACGGTAATGTACCGTATGAATTATTAATTAGAAAAAACACATTGATTAATAATTTGGGAAAATATAATCCAAAATTTGTATCATTTAATCCGCAAAAAGTTTTATTAAGTGAAGCTATAAATACTTCCGAATGTATTAGTAAGTTTTATGTGTGCTTATTATTTTAAACGGTAAATATTTACTTTAGATGACACAGCATAATAATTTTATTTTGACATATATTGTAGATGATACATTCCTAAGTAATACACCATTTGAATTTTGCAGCGATCTCTCTTCGTTCCTGAGATATACGATTTCGAAATTACATACTTATATCATATTTTCATTATATCCATGTTAATATTTTTTGTTTAAACCATTACCGAGGTCATCTTTCCGAATGGTTCCACATGGGTTTGCCACTTTCTATGCGAAACGAGGTTTACCCCACACCACCCCTGAGTCAATGCGAAATGATATCTATATTGTTTGGTTCCACATTGGTTTGCAACTTTCAATGAGAAGCGAGGTCTACCCCACACCACACCTGGGTCAGCGCAAACAAGGTCTACTTATTATTGTATATTCCATATGTGTTTGTAACTTTCCATGCGAAACAAGGAACCATAGATCTCGTTTCACACTGACTCTGGGATTGTGTATGGTAAACCTCGTTTTGCATAAAAAGTTGCAAACCCATGTGCAATTATACAATAATAGACCTCGTTTCGCGCTGACTCAGGCGTGGTGTGGGATGAAGGGATTGGTGGTTAAGGTAAATTATTTAAAAAAATATAAATACTCAAGTAAAATATAACATGAAACCGTGACGAACAAATGTAAACAAAAAATATAAAAGCATAAATAGAATATAACGAAAAGATGATACAAGTAATTTTTTTATTTTAATTCGTATATCTCTTGAACGAAGTGAGACCGCCGTAAAATTCAAATAATATTTTACTTAGGAATGTATCTTCTACAATATATGTCGAAATAAAAATTTTTCGTACTGTAACTTAAAGTAAAAATTTACTTTTTAATCTTTATAAAATTATTTAACATATTTTTAACATTATATATATCTCAGTTCTAGAAGCATATATAAAAACAAATTTTGCATCGGTTATGAACAATAGATTAAATAAAATCATAGGTTGTGGTTCAATTACTGATGGCAAATTTAAATTAGAAGTTAGTATTCTAAATTTTAATGATGATGAATATTTAAATTTAAATTTAAATAAAGGTGACAAAATTGAAATAATCGGAATTATGCAAAGTTCAGGTAAAAATATTTATAATAATTATATAAAATATATTATCTATGAATGTTTTATTTTTTAGAATTAATTTTTTTTATATAAATTTTTTTCTAAATTTAATTTTTTTTAATTTTATAATTTAAAATTTAAAAAAATTTTTTTTTATGAGATTTTCCTCTTTTTAATATTAATTTAATATAACAAAGAAAATAAATTAATTATTCCGTTGGTTCTCTTTACCTATTTAATTTTTTGATTATTATTATTGGAGCTTTATACAGTTATTAATTTTAATTATTTAATTTTATGTTTATATAAAGCAAATTAAATTAAAAATAAATTAATTAGATTAAATATCATTGAATAATTTTTAATGCAAACACCGACAAAATAGATCTTTTCTAAATTTAAGTATTAAGTACGAAATAATTTTCTTTTTAAATTTAAATAAGTAATAAATTAAGATTTAATTAATTTGAATAAATAATAAATTAAAATATAATTAATTTAAATAAATAATAAATTAAAATTTAATTTTTATTTAGTGTATGTAATACACATAACTTAAAAAAAAATATAGCGTCATAAGCATCACTGAACTCTAATACATAAATGCGTTCCAAAATTCACTGTCAGTACTGAAAATCTATACTATACGTAACGTAAACTATAGATTTACTGTACTGGCAATGAATTTTTGAACACGGCCATACTGGGGCCGTGTTCCGAAATTGCTGCCAGTTTACTGCCAGCACTGAAAATATATAATATACGTAACGTGCACTATAGAATTTGCAGTACTGGCAGTAATTTCGGAACACGGCCTGGAACGAGCCATCAAGGATGGGGGGCGGCCAAACTTGGAGAAACAGACAATCATATCGTATAGATTTCTCTCTCCTTGTTGCGATTTTCTGATTGGTTAATCGTTTCGGTAAAACCCTTCTCTAGAAACATTGTTCAAAAAATGTTTCGAGATAGTATTCAAGAAAAAATCTATAAATAATTCAACAATAGTTTCCTATGATTATATTTTTGTAAATAATTATCATTAATAATACTTACTGTGTCATATGGCATTAATAACACTGAAGTTAATTGAGGCAAATGTTTTTAGCAAAGAGTAATACAAATTAGAACGAGACAAGTGTACCTATACCATATATATAGTACTCCTATATTGCTAACTCAGTAGGAGGAGTGAGCGAAAACATAACGGTGCAGACGATACCTTCTCTCTCGCACAGTTAGTCTGTTTTAGCACTTTTGGCACATGCCATATATATATTTGACGCATGCGCAAAAGTGCTAAAACAGACTAACTGTGCGAGAGAGAAGGTATCGTCTGCACTGTTATGTTTTCGCTCACTTCTCCTACTGAGTTAGCACTATAGGAGTACTATATATATGATCTATAAATTCTTTGTGTCCTTTTCTCCAATCTTGGCCACTCCCCACCACGCCTAAACAGAGATAGCAAAACCACGTGGAAATGTTCTAAAAATACGATCGGATCACTTCGCACAGACCTCACTGGAATGACCGACTGCCTAGCCACACGTATCACGCGATCATTAGCCGAACCTCTGTAGTTAATTCCTCGTTAATTATTGCGAATATTGCAAAACAGTAGAGGACTTTTTAGTTCAGTTTAGCGAGATCTATTTATGATTTTTTTTGGACGAACGATAGCTGAGACACCCTGTATATAACTTTACTATATTTCTTTACGTATTATATTCCTGTATTCTTTTATTTGTTCTTTTTAATTTATTAATTTATTAATTATATTTATTTCCTCATAAAACGTATAAAAATGTAATAATAACGTATGAAATAACGTATAAATAATAATAATAAATATTAATAATAAAGCAATAATCAGGCTAGGTAACAAATTTTAAAAAGTATATTATTTTATTAAAAATATATTAATATAACATAAAATAGTAATAATATAATAGAACATGAAATTAAAGGAAAGAATTTTTCGAGAACTTAATGAAACTTGCAATTAATAAATATGTAATTAAATTTTTTGTTGAAACGCAAATGATAAATACGTAATTAATAAAATTTTCAATTAGTAATAACTGTTTAATTATAAAATTTATATTGAATTTCTTTTATTCTGCATCTGAAAAAAATATTGTTTGTTAATATATAAAAAATGTCTTTTAACTAAAGAAAAGAGAACATAAAAAGTTTAAAGCAATATAGTAAATGGAGACTAAATAAAGAAAAAAAATCATAAAAATAAACGGAAAATTATATAAAAATATATAAAAAATTATCAACAATTTTAAAATTATTAAAACTCCTTACTTTGGAATATATACGATTATAAATAATTGTACATATATAAATTTTTTTAAGAAATTATATTTTTGCAAGAAAAAGCATTATAAACGCATAATAGCTTCTAGCTATTCAGCGAATAATCTTTTGAGATCTTCGAGACCTTCCTGACCCTCGAGACCTTCCAGATCCTCGGGATCTTCGAGACCTTCCTGACCCTCGAGACCATCCAGGACCACGAGATTTTCGAGATCTTCCTGATCTTCGAGATCTTCCTGATCCTCGAGACCTTCCAGATCCTCGAGATCTTCGAGACCTTCCTGACCCTCGAGACCATCCAGATCCACGAGATCTTCGAGATCCTCGGGATCTTCCAGATCCTCGGGATCTTCGAGACCTTCCTGACGCTCGAGACCTTCCAGATCCTCGAGATCCTCGAGACCTTCCAGACCTTCGGCATAACCAATGCCAACCGATCCTCGGAAGGTTGTCCAGTTCCTGCCTTGGAGACTGATCCCGATATACCTCGAAGAAAGAACCTTCTCACCAGCTCCAGCGACTGCTCGTTCATCTCCCCCAAGGACTCCTCGGTCCTCCAGAAAACGGACGAGGGGAACCCAGACAGAAACTTTTAATAGTCGAGGAGAAGAGCTTGGAAAAATCTATTTAACAAAGACTTCGCCAAGAATAACTTGGCAGCCTAAGATTGTAAAAATAAAATGAAATAAAATTTTGTAAAAAATAATAATTAATAAAGCTAAGAATTAACAAAAAGACCACAAAACACAATTGAAAATATCGGAATTATTTATTTTTGCAACAAAAATGTAAGTAAGGTAACTATTTAATGAATTTAACAATTTTAACGTAAATATTTTATGGAGTATTATATAATTCTGAAATTTTTATTCGGAATGATTTATTATGGTTATTTTTATTCTTTTAAGAGAAAAATTACGTTAGTTTTCAAAAGTTATTTCTGTATATAATTTTTAAATTTTATGTTTTTGGGAAACACTCGTTTTTTCATTTACTCGTCTTATTTGACGTGGTTCTATTTACTCGTCTTATTTGACGTGGTTCTATTTACCTGATTATCTTCTGCTTTTCTTTTCAGAGGTATTTCAACAGCTTTTATCAATTCTTTTAAAGGTATTTTTCCAACTTTCTGATGTATATCTTTGATATTATTAACAACTAAATATGGGGGAACAGCTATAAAATTAATATATTAATTAGTAAATTGAATAATTCAATATGAAACATAAAGATAAGGAAAAAAAGAGAGTTACAATATGTAAAAATCATAAAAGAAATAATTAAAAATTGACTTAAAATAATTATAATATCAAAGGAAGTAAATTATTTCGTACTGGACTTTTTATAAGAAATTTTTGCATGATAATAATTTAAAAGATAATAATTTAAAAAATTTAATTTAATTTAAGGAATAAATATATTCGAAACAAAGCATAAATATTTATAGGCAAAATATTAGATGTGAACAAAATGTATAAATGATTGTTGTAAAAAATGATATTCTATATTTATAAGAAAAAAAAATAATGAAAAAGATCAAATAAATTTAAATTAATTAAATTTTAATTTATTATTTATTTAAATTAATTATATTTTAATTTATTATTTATTCAAATTAATTAAATTTTAATTTATTACTTATTTAAATTTAAAAAGTAAATTATTTCGTACTTAATATTTAAATTTAAAAAAAATACATTTTGTCGAAGTGTGCATTAAAAATTATTCAATGATATTTAATCTAATTAATTTATTTTTAATTTAATTTGCTTTATAAACATAAAATTAAATAATTAAAATTAATAACTGTATAAAGCTCCAATAATAATAATCAAAAAATTAAATAGGTAAAGAGAACCAACGGAATAATTAATTTGTTTTCTTTGTTATATTGAAAATGTCTCATATAAAAAAAAAATTTTTTTAAATTTATAAAATTATAAAAAAAAATTTTAAATTATAAAATTAAAAAAAATTAAATTTAGAAAAAAATTTATATAAAAAAAATTAATTCTAAAAAATAAAACATTCATAGATAATATATTTTATATAATTATTATAAATATTTTTACCTGAACTTTGCATAGTTCCGATTATTTCAATTTTGTCACCTTTATTTAAATTTAAATTTAAATATTCATCATCATTAAAATTTAGAATACTAACTTCTAATTTAAATTTGCCATCAGTAATTGAACCACAACCTATGATTTTATTTAATCTATTGTTCATAACCGATGCAAAATTTGTTTTTATATATGCTTCTAGAACTGAGATATATATAATGTTAAAAATATGTTAAATAATTTTATAAAGATTAAAAAGTAAATTTTTACTTTAAGTTACAGTACGAAAAATTTTTATTTCGACATATATTGTAGAAGATACATTCCTAAGTAAAATATTATTTGAATTTTACGGCGGTCTCACTTCGTTCAAGAGATATACGAATTAAAATAAAAAAATTACTTGTATCATCTTTTCGTTATATTCTATTTATGCTTTTATATTTTTTGTTTACATTTGTTCGTCACGGTTTCATGTTATATTTTACTTGAGTATTTATATTTTTTTAAATAATTTACCTTAACCACCAATCCCTTCATCCCACACCACGCCTGAGTCAGCGCGAAACGAGGTCTATTATTAATTGCACATGGGTTTGCAACTTTTTATGCAAAACGAGGTCCACCATACACAATCCCAGAGTCAGTGTGAAACGAGATCTATGGTTCCTTGTTTCGCATGGAAAGTTACAAACACATATGGAATATACAATAATAAGTAGACCTTGTTTGCGCTGACCCAGGTGTGGTGTGGGGTAGACCTCGCTTCTCATTGAAAGTTGCAAACCAATGTGGAACCAAACAATATAGATATCATTTCGCATTGACTCAGGGGTGGTGTGGGGTAAACCTCGTTTCGCATAGAAAGTGGCAAACCCATGTGGAACCATTCGGAAAGATGACCTCGGTAATGGTTTAAACAAAAAATATTAACATGGATATAATGAAAATATGATATAAGTATATAATTTCGAAATCGTATATCTCAGGAACGAAGAGAGATCGCTGCAAAATTCAAATGGTGTATTACTTAGGAATGTATCATCTACAATATATGTCAAAATAAAATTATTATGCTGTGTCATCTAAAGTAAATATTTACCGTTTAAAATAATAAGCACACATAAAACTTACTAATACATTCGGAAGTATTTATAGCTTCACTTAATAAAACTTTTTGCGGATTAAATGATACAAATTTTGGATTATATTTTCCCAAATTATTAATCAATGTGTTTTTTCTAATTAATAATTCATACGGTACATTACCGTTGTTGTATATACTCATTTTGGGCATTCTCGCTTGTACTCCATCTAAATGAAGAACCTATTCAAGATTATATTAATGTTAAACTATATTCATTTAATTAAAAAATTAATTAAAATTTAATTAAAAAAAAAAGAAAGAATTATAATAAAAAAAATTATAAAAAAATACAATATAAAAAAATTACAAAATTGCAAAAAAATTACATAATTTGATCTAATAAAATGCTCAATCCGATCTATATCTTCATTCCACGCGACAACCTGTATCCTTCTTCCGGCTCCATTGTTTAGATAGAATTTAAAGAATTTATATTGTGGACTTCTACCAACAATACGAGACGCCTCGATGCCATCAACATAACCGATTATTTCACTATATAAGAATTATAAAATTATAAAGTTATATACTTTCTTTTTGTACACAAAAAAAATAATGCATTTGAAAAAATAAATCAAAGAAGAACAAAAAATAACCATAATAAAAAGTGAATCTACATTAACTATGTTATTTAGGTAGTGACATAACACTATAACTAAAAAATTAATTAAAGAATTATAAAGAACGAAATTATTTAAAATAAAACACAATATATTATTATTTGAAAGAATTATTGTTATTATTATTATTATTATTATTTCAAATTATTATTAAAAAAAATTTATTTATGAAGTTTATTTAGAATATAGAATTTTAAAACTGAAATAAATAAATTAAAAGAGAGAGAGAGAGAGAGAGAGAGAGAGAGTGTGTGTGTGTGTGTGTGTGTGTGTGTGTGTGTAGGTGTGTGTGTGTGTATGTGAAATATATATAATGTAATATGTATTGTTACGCCCGCGGCGAGAACTTCGATTAATATCGAAGACGCGCGTAAAGGAAAACGGCCGCTCACGAGACGCGCGAAATAAATAGACACTTTCAGGGATAACAAGGAACTTTAATAGGAACGCACACGAGCAACAGATTAATTATACAACGGAACGGTAACACAATTATCGCTCGTAAGCGAGAACGCGTCCGTCTCGCTCGACAGCTGACTCCGGACTCCGTTTGACATCTGAATCCACAATATCCTGGAGACGATCTTCTCTTTTGCCGCAACGAGCGGACATACGACGCGACACCGGAACACGAAGCAGGGACGTAACAGTATAATATTTGTATATATAATCTGTATAATAGTTTGTACATAATAACTATAAAGAATACGTACACTGTCGAATCAAAAATTTGAATTTTATCCAATATTTCATTTGGTGTTAAACAGTCTATTAATTCATCAATTTCATTCTCTCTTCTTTCGGGTATAGCTGCGTTTAAAACTTCTTGAAAATCTGCTCGAATTCCATTTTAAATTTTATTGATGTATATTTAATATTTTATGACTATATGTCTGTGAAATGTTTGTAATAAAATATTATTGATGTAAATATTTATTTCTTAGGTTGTCATATAATTTATATCCTTTCTTCGATTGTTTTATTCAGAGAAGTACTTCGTGTAATATAATAGATGAAAATCAATAGGTCGATTTTACCTATTACGATATTGACTATCTTAAACATTTTTCTAAGTATAGTGATATCAAAAATTTATAATCAAGCATATCCTTTTGGAATATTGGTATATTGGATATTTGTAGATAATAGTAAATTTTAAACATATTTTAAATTTAAGTACATTTAAGTTACATTTATAAATAATTTAAGATTATAAATTTATTAATAATATTAACAAATAATATTAAATAATAATATTACAATAATATTAAATAATAATATTATTACTTAACAAGAATATCTAATATGATTTATTCTTTATATCTTTTTAATTTTATGTCTGTAATTTATTTATCTTCTTTCTTTCTTTTTCCCAGTGAGAAATGTTGGTCGAATCTACATCGATTCGACATCGATTCGACAAATTATTTCTCACTGGGTTCTTTCCGTTAATTTCTTCTTTCTTTTTGGTTTGCTGCTCTACCTCTTCTTTCCTTTTTATCTCTTCTCTTTCTTTTTTTCTCGCACTGTTTTTCTATTGCTTATTCTTTTTTAACTCTAAATAAATAAAACGTTTATATATTAATCTCTCTCTCTATCTCTTTCTTACATATATATATACAATAAAAGTTAAATAAGATAATTATATATAAATAACTTATACAATATCAATTTTTCTTTATCAATTTTCAGAAATTCTAAAGTTAAATATAAATTTCTTTATATACATAATTTTTTACGTATCTATTGTTTCGTTGATTACCAAGATAAACTTTTAATGCTTGCCAAGAACGAACTCGCGAAAACGCAACATAAAGTTGCCCATGATTAAAAACATCTTTACGAAGATCTAAACCAATTTTATCAAACGTTTGTCCCTGTGATTTGTTAATTTTCATAGCAAAAGCTAATCTTATTGAAAACTGTCTTCTGGAAAAAGTAAAAGGATATACATTTTCACAATATATAATGTTATTCGATTCAAGAAAACAATATCTTCTGCTTTGTCACCTGTTAAAATCTTACACTTCGATAAATGATCCGCAAGCTCTATAACCATTAATCTAGTACCATTGCAAAGTCCTTCATTGATACTAAGATTTCTAATCAACATAATGATACAATTTGGTCTTAAACGTAATTCACATGTGGAGATAGAGATGGTGGAGATAAACTATTTAAATATTCTGGTAACACAGCTTCACTAATGTCACCATTGTCACTATTTACAACACAATCTACACTTGTATAAATTTTTTCATCAGCACTATCTAATAATTCAACAACTTTTTTATTGATTTCGTCTACATAAACATTTCTTGCAGAAAGTATCGCACATTTAGCTATTTTAACAAACTGTTTTTTCCGTATTAAATCTCCATATATATCTTCCACAATATCAGCATTAATAGGCGCTACACAACATTCAGGAATTTGTATATTATCATCGAAATCATTTAATATGCCATCTCCCATATCCAACAAAAACTTTGCAAATTCAATTTTTTCTGGGAGAACTCGCATATTTTGTGTTAAAGAAAATTTTATGAAATGTTTCCAAGTAGAACTAAATTTAATAGAAAGATTTACAATTTCACTTCGAGTAGCATGTACTTTAATAGGCAAAAGTTGTCTGAAATCGCCACCTAATAAAACAATTTTTCCACCAAAAGAAAAATCCTTATTCATAACATCACGTAATGTTCTATCCATAATCTCTAAAGCATATCGTGGTGCCATTGGTGCTTCATCCCAAATATAAATCTCAATTTCTTTTAAATATTGAGCTTCTTTTGATTGTATTTTAATAGCAGATGATGAATCAGCAAATAATGGAATCGGTAACCCAAATGTCTATGAACTGTTTTTCCAGTAGGTAGTAATGTGGCTGCGATTCCTGTAAAAGCCATTGTACATACGCGTTTATTTCTAATTCTAGCTAAATGATAGATAGTTGTATATATAAATGTTTTACCTGATCCACCTGGACCATCAATATAAAAACAATTATTATTATGATTATTATTGTCTAATCTATTTAATAAAAGATCAACTATTTCTTTTTGCTCGTCATTTAATTGTTTATATTGTTTGGTACCTATTTCTATAGCTTCTTCAGGTGTCATATAATCCTCCTCACCACTATTTTCCATTAACGCATAAGCTTTATTTTGACCTTGTAACATACCAAAATGTCTAACGTAATCCTCAGACATAGCCACTTTAAAACTTTGCCACAATTCTTCAGGATGTAGCGGCTGACAATGTAATAATATACGTACAAATAATCTACGAAGTTGTCTCGGCATCATCCATCCAACAGCTTCGTTCATAGCTCTTTTCCATTCATCATCATCTTCAATTAAGCCTAAAGCTAAACATGCTGCTGGAAACGATTGACAAACTTCTCCATTTACAGTTTTTATTTTATCAAAACTCGTAGCTCCCTTTACTGTGAGTAATAATAGACGTAAATGATATAATTCAATTTGTGTTGGGCTAACAGAATACATTCGTCCTATGCAATTATAATGCGACTCTTGCGTTTACTCCAACGTGATACATTTCGACCATTAATTTTTACTTTTTTAAACGTATAATAATGTGGAATTTCTACATATAAATATTGTTTTGCTTCTTCATCGCGAGAATTCAATGCAAAATAATCTATTAACATAGTAACTTGATCTAAAGCAGAAGTCATAACTTCTTCAATTGCTTCGTTTTCAATTATAACATTTTGTTGATTAGGAAGATGAACAGGTAAACGTACGACGATATGGCTTTTATCTTGTAAATTTTTCTCAAGAATACGCCAGCTTGCTTCTACAGGTCCAACATAACGAGCTTCTATAAAATTGCGTATTTCATTATGATCTATAATTATATTTTCTGTTATTGGTTCAATTGTAATAGCAGCAGCATCATGTCCTTTATAAATATATTTATACAGATATTTAACTGATTTGATACTTGAAACAACTTCAACATTAATATGACAATTAAATATAATTGATAAAATATGACAATATGGAACTACATAACGATTATCAACTATATATCCACCAGGACGTTCAAAACTTTTGCCATTATCTCGTCGACGATAATAAGGATAAGCATCTTCATCCATTCTGGTCTCTTCAAGGTAAGATTTAGGATAATGTTTCGAACATTTTCCATCTACCAAACACCAATTACCACAAGGTCCATGAATCATATGTCTCATAACTATATCATGTAAAATACGATTTTCACATGGATCAGGAATTTCAGCAGAAATATATTTATTAACGATTTGTGGAGTTGTTATTTTGAAATTATATTTTAAGGTAATCAACATGTGAACATGTGGCAAACCACGTTTCTGAAATTCAATAACATATACAAAGGCTGCTACTTCTCCGAAAAATTTTTGCTTAATAATTAAATCAATTAAATAATCTTTTTTAATACTAAAAACACGAGCACAAATATCAGGTCTATCAGAAGCTTGTTGACCAGGCAAAATATTTTCTTCAATTTTACGCCATTTTGGATTGCAAGTCATTGTAATAAAAAGATCTGGTTTACCAAATTTAGCAACAATTGCCATTGCATCTTGATAATTTTCTAACATATACGCGGTGATCCGATGAAAGTAGAAAGAAGTATAACCATTTTTCTCTCTCTCCAACACGTCCATTTAAGTTATTTGCCATATTTTGTATATAATCTATTAAACCTTGATATGTTTCAGAGCGTAATTCTTTCTGATGGGTCTTACAATAATCTATTCTATCTTTTTCAATTTTTACATAATTATCAACAAGCCATTGTTGGAATAAGCGTCGTCCTAATAAGAAAACATTGAAGTTATCGAATAGCCATTCGATATTTAATGTATTGTCCTCTAGTTATTCGTTTATCATTATTTAATTTTTTTAAATGACGATGCCATCCTTGTGTGCCATATGGATAAAACAATGGATATATCCATGGCTCTACATTTGGATCCATAGTACTAATTTTTTGCAAAGTTTTTGTATTCTTATTATGTATTATATAATATATGATTCTGGAATTTCTCCATCAGCAGTTGTAGAAAATACGGCAGCAACTTCATTAGTTCTTTGAAAATTATATCTACGTCGATCCATTCCTGACTTTAAGGTGAATAGTAATTGTAATTCCGGTAATAATTCATTAGATACTAATTGTTGTTTTTCTAATTCTTCACCCATCATTATACAGGTTGTCCCTGAATGGTCTGTACAAACTTTGTAAATAAGTTCCAGGGACCTAAACAAGCAGAAAATGTCCCATAAACATGGAGTCGGAAACGCTTGCTTCTGGAGTTACGACGGTTCGAAGTTTTCCTGCAATAGCTGGAGAAATTATCACGTCAAATCGCATAGGTGTTACAAAACTGTTTATTTATTTCCTCGGTTTTGCCACGGACATAACAGGACAGTACACTTGCTATAGCAATTCGTAACACACCTGGTATTTTCCAACGAGTTCGCCAGACAATGCGACGACGTGCGCAGGCTTCCTTGGAATCTAACGGAGGCCATTTCGAGCATTTGCTATAGCAAGTGTACTGTCTTGTTATGTCCGTGGCAAAACCGAGGAAATAAATAAACACAGTTTTGTAACACCTATGCGATTTAACGTAATAATTTCTCCAGCTATTGCAGGAAAACTTCGAACTGTCGTAACTCCAGAAGCAAGCGTTTCCGACTCCATGTTTATGGGACATTTTCTGTTTGTTTAGGTCCCTGGAACTTATTTACAAAGTTTGTACAGACCATTCAGGGACACCCTGTATATGATTTAGCAAAAATATTATATTCTCGCATTATATGTTCAAGATTTTGAACGATTTCGAAATCTAGATTCAAATTTTCATTAAGACGATGATCTATCGCTTCGTTTGAATCTACAATAAAAAGTTGGCCATAAGTTGGATTTTCACTTTGTGCAGCATACAATGCTGTATTAATTTGATAAATAAATCTGTCCTTGTATTTTAAAACAATATGGACCAGGTCGTCTTCCTTGAAAATTATTTAAATTAGCATTAAATGATGCAAATGAAAATAAACTATTATAACTACGAATATGTTTAAAAAAATTAATGGATTTCTTATTACTTCCGTCAAATAAAGAACGAAGATATAAAGGTATCTCAGGTAATGGTTCAAGATATACTGCGCCATGATTACAACAATCATTAAACGAATTTCCTTTATTGGAAATTCTTTCAGCTACAAAATGCCTTGCATTGCAATGAACACAAAAAACGTCCATAGGACCAATATAATATTCAACTACATCATTAATTAATGATTCAATACAAATATTTAAACTTGCTTGTCCTTTCTTTTGTGATATATAACGAGAATGATATTCTGCAGGATTTTGATATAATGGTGTAACATGTTTTATTGTAGGATTATCACGCGATGAACTTGCAATACAAATAATATGATTTCCTTGATTATGTATTTTTGATAAACTATTATTAATCTTTGCTTTTGCATCTTGTCGACGTTGACGTTGACTTTCTGCTTTTCTTTCACGACGAAGTCGTAATAATTCTTCTTTTTCTTCTAAATTACGTTCTATTTTACGTCTCGGCATCTTATTAAAGTATAAGTATATATTGATGATATTATATATATATATATATATATATATATATATATTTTAACGTTTAAAGAAAACGCGCGCGTGTTAGATGAAATAACATATAATTGCAATAATATTAAAAATGAAGAAATATAAATAGAAATAATATTTTAAAGTTAAAAAATCAAATAATCTTTATATATATAAAATAATAATTTTTCTACTTTATATTTCGGATTGTTATTAAAGTAATTATATTGGTATTTAAAATTAAAATAATTTTTAAATAATTATAAGGTAATAACGGTAATATTAAGAAACGGTAATTTTAAAAAAATGTTTTAAATTAAAATAAATAATTTATATATATATATATATAAATTATATATATATAAATTATATATATATATATATATATATATAAGACAATAATAATTGTAGATCAGAATGAATGATATTAGAATGGTCTAATAATAGATAGATTTAAATAAACAGAACAATTTTACAGTTAAACTCGGTTTTTCAAATTCGTTAATTTATTTTACGTTTCACAGTTATGGTTTGGATCAGTCTTACTAAACTGAAAAAGATTAATAATCAATATCGTTATTATCATCATCATCGTCATTATATCATAATCTCTTAGCTAATATCATTACGTAACAATATACAAATTATAATAAAAATCCTTATCCTTAATTATTTTATAATAATTTGAATGAGCGTTTACGCAATGATTAACTTCGAGCTAAAGAAGTTTTTTAATTTAAAAGTTATATATATTGTTTTAATAAATTTATTTTATTTATTTATCTAATAATACTTTTATAAAGATAACATTTATTATTAAGAGATAAGAAAATTATATAATTTTATTAGAATGGCAAAAATTGAATGAATAATAACACCAAATGAATAATAATAATAAGAAAAATAAAAAATAAATAAAAAATTATACGAATGAAAATTTAAACGAACTATACCTACACGTAAATTAATATTTTTGAAATTCCAACTAATGAAGATCAACTTTACTTTCGACTTCTACTTTACAATTGCCAGCACAAGGATCTTAACAGTTGATCTTTAAATCTAAGCAACAAATCCCAGTATATTGGCATATTTACAATATTTAGCACATAATAAATGCATTAAATAGTTATATTCTATATTCGTTACAACGCTACTAACCTAACACACGCTGTGATTTTTTCTGCGTAAACACTAATTCATTATTTTGATTCATCTGATAATAAGCTTCATATAATAAGGCAAACTTTTCTATAATTCACAAGTGTCTTTCGACTTATTTGATGACAAATATAACTGAAATTCTACGTCGCCTTTATTCCTACGTTCTTCGGGTTCGTCGAGTCAAGAAAGTTCTTCGGGTTCGTCCGGTAGACTTTTTTTTGGTCTCTTCCCGGTTTAAACTTTTTCCTAGTGTGTGCTCCCATCAGTGCCGTCGTAAAGACAGTTTGACTTTACTCGTTTCGATGAATTTGTGATGCACGTTCTTTGGTCTCCGTTCAAGATTTTTCTCCAGTTCTTTTCGTTCTTCAAGATGTTCCGTAACCGCCTCGAAGAAATGTTTTACCAGGATTTAAGAAAGGAGGTATCCAGATATGGAATTTCGAATATTCCTAAAAGCCGTGAAGGCTGCATCGATGCTCTGCTCACGCATCTTGAAAATCATGGTCCTCTTAAAGAAGCGCAAGCTACCTTTTTGGACGCTCATGGAGAGCCTGATTTTCCCAAATCTGCTTCAGGTACGATACCTAAAACTTCAGACAAAATTCCACTTTCTGACTGCTCTAGTAAGGAAACTTCTCCAGAATGTTTACCACAACTCTGCTCTCTCCTTGTCCAACAAATTTCTAAGCAGAATAAGCAGATGAGCATGTTGCAGCAAATGTTTTCTTCGTTTATGAGCATTAATTCGGATCCAGGACGGCTCTCTCATGGTGATTCTCTTCCAAGACGGTCCTCTCAGGGTGATGGACTTCCAGATTCAAGAATACATCCCTCCAGTGAATTTTCTTCTTTGCCTCCAGGACATGCAGTCAAATTTCTTTCTACTCAAATTCCTCAATTCTCTGGATCTGAAGAGGATGATGTAAATATTTGGCTGAAGAAAATCGAAAACGTAGCAGACCTTCATAACCTGGCTACGTCTGTGAGGCTTACAGCGGCTACGAGCAGATTATCTGGTAATGCTCGTCGTTGGTTTGATTTGGGCTCTGGAGAGTCCACTAGATCTTGGTTAACTTTCAAAGAATCGATTACTAGCCGTTTTAGAACAAGAATTCGTCATAGTGTTCTTGTCAAAAAATTAGAAGCTCGAAAATGGAATTATTTATCCGAGTCCTTCCAGGATTACGCCACGGACAAAATGGCTTTAACTCAGAAGCTGAATTACTCAGATTTCGACACTAATCCACCACTCTTACAGCCTTAACGAAACGCGCTTATACTGAAAACGGTCTCACCGCACAAAAGCTGTTACTCTGATCGTCGGTTTGCAACTGTTACTCCCGCCGGTCGTGATCGTCAACCTTGAGACGCGGGCAGCGCCGCAGCCAATCACAATGCGCAAACATAGCGCACTAGCGCCAAACGCTAGCGCCAAAACATGGCGACGGTCTTACAATATTAAGAAAATTATTAAGGAAATAAATTTTTAAACAGTTTTCTGAATTTGAATAAATTTCTATGAATATGTCAAGTTTTTAGAAAAAGAAATTGTTATCTCATCCAAAAAATATATTAAATAAAAATTTTATTTTATAATTAATATAAATGAAATATGTCAAAATTTCAATTCTTGATCATTTTTTCTTTAAATTATATGCATTTTTAATCTGATAACCAAGTTGTGTTTGTATATTATTCCAAATATATTTAAAATATGTTATAAATATCTTCTTCCATTCAATATTATGTTTAATGTCCAAATATTAAATATACATTTTTATTATGATTCTTAGAACTGATGAAAAATATTATACAAATGAGAAATATTTTTTATTTTACGAAAGGCATTCAATTCTTTTCAATACATTTTTAATATTTAAAATTTAACTGGTTTACTTTTCTTTTATATGAATAAAGAGCAACGTATAAAACAGAGATAAAAAAAATTATTTTAATAAATTAAATCTATTTATAATAAATTAAATCTATTTTAATAAATTAAATCTAAAAATTTTCTAATTTACCTAAAATTTTCAATAATTATTAAAAAAATCAACGAAATTACAAGATATTCTTTTACACGTTTTGAATAAACATCTTAATTAATATTTATTTTATAGTAATTATGTACATGGTGACTTAGCGAAAGTGTCCACCCGCTTTTAGTTAAAAAAAAGACAGATTTATATAATATATATGTATTTACATATATCAAACTAAAGTTAATTTTGATTATAGTTGGTTGCTAAAAAAACTTAAATAAATTTTGTTTCTTAAATATATAATAACATTAGAGATTCATAATTTTATTAAAAATTTAAATATTAATTATCTAATTAAATTTTTATTTAAGAAAAGATAAAATGTAATTAATGTAATAAAATGTAATAATGAGCTCTTTAGCTAACAAATTTGAAAACTATTATAGTATTGTTAATCATAAATGACCGTTGACGAGTGTGAGGGTAACAATTCTTTTTCGAATATGCAAGAAACACTGTCCGAATTTGCACAATTAGAACCTAATGATGTATTAACGGCAAATGAGATACTGGAAAACATAAAAATTTACGATTCAACTATGTAAGTATTATTTATTTGTACAATTTTTTTTATAATAAAAACTTTAAATAATTTATTATAATCCAAAAAATTTTTATATTAAAATTTTTATTAAAATTTGATATACAAATATTAGATTTAAATAAATTATATTGATATGTTTTTACTTTATATTAACATCTTAAATTTTTCAAATATATTGATAATAATATATACATGTATAATAAAATAATATACATAATAGAATAATATACATAGAATTTCTTTAAAATTTTGAATATATAATTTTTTAGTGAAATAATAGGCTATGTAGATGGCTTAGAAGCACCAAGAAATGTAGGAAAGAACAACAATATAAATTTTTTAAATTTTATTTGAACAATGGAAATGGAAAGAGGGTGCAATGCGTTGTATGGAATGATGATGTAGAACGTGTGGAACCATTTATTAAATCAAATTATGTATGTTAAGTGAAACATTTTAAATATTTAAATAATAATTGTTTAAAAACTTTTTAATTAATTAAATATTTATTTTTATTTACTTTTCTCTTTCTTTCCCTCCCTCTGTCTTTACAATAATTATTATTAATTATATTCTTCTCTACAGTGACGTTAATTTTGGATAGGTTTATTAAAATCATGATTCTATATATAACTGATATTTTTAATCCGTTTTATGTTATATTAAAGATCATTTTGAATAAGATCTTAAAATAATCTATATAGTAGTATGTAGTATTTTTGTGAACTGGATGGAATCGTAAGACTAAAATGCCCCATTTTCACCAACGTCGGTTAACTTTACATATTATGTTATAATAATGTATCGATTTTTATACTATTATTATAAATGTATTATAAATTATATGTTTTTATAGATTATTCATTTAGATGGCGTACAAGCTCGTACTTCCAAATTTACACAATTTAATAATGGAAATATGCCCTATGAATTGCAACTCAGATCAAGTACAATAATTAACACCCTTGAAAAATATGAATTGAAAAATAACGTGCAATCTTTAAATTCATTGATGTTGTAAATACGTTAAATACGTGTGTCAGTAAGGAAGTTTGCCATCATTTAATTTTCAATATAATATTTTTAATTTACGCATACGTATATATTTAATATATATATAATATCTAAAATAATATAAATAGTACATTAGATATTATGTGTTTATATTTAATATATAAACATATTTATCTAATGTATATGTAAAATATTGATATTTTAATATAACATTTATATATTTTAGTATTCGAGGGATATATTAAAACAAATTTTGCATCAGTACGTAGTATTATGTTGAATAAAATCATTGGGTGCGGTTCTCTGACTGACGGACATTCATATTATGAGTTCATATTATGAATTTCAACGAAAAAGATTATCATGATAAAGAAATAATTAAGGGAGATAAGGTACAAGTTATTGAGACGATGCAATCAACGGGACCACCATATTTTTTAGTTAAAGATATATCTGATATAAAACGACTTCAGGGTCGTTTATCATTATCAAAGATTTTAGAAGGATTGAATACACTAAAGAAAAAATCATGTGAGAATAATTTAGAGATAAACTTCTAAATAAATATTTCAATTATAATTTTATACTTTATATAATTTTAATATTTATTATGATTAACAACATGATATATATTATTTCAATCTCAAAACATTTATATTCATTGTTCGATGTCAAGTTATCATTAAATTAACAATTTTATATATATTATTTCAGTCGCAAAACAAGAAAAAGAAAACAGACTGAATAATATTATTGCCATAAATATGGATGGAGCAGAATCTGCTCGAAATCTATGTATTCATGTTACTTAATTTTATCATAATAATGTCAGTTGTATATTTTTATTGAAAAAATTATTTTATTTTTCTTATAATCAACAATTTAAATAATAATTGTATGTTTAATAGTTCAAATATTAAATAAATAAGAGAAAAATACATCTACAATAATTCAATAATTATTAGGAAAATATCTCTTTTTTACATATATTTGAATTACAGAATTTAAACACTGTCGAAATGAAAACAATATGAAAAAAATCTTATAAGCAAAAATAAAAATAAAAACACACACACACTATACTATTATAATTAAAAATAATCAATTATACAAAAACAAAAATTATTGACAGAATATTTGCAAAGGTATTGTATTTTCCATATTTGTTTTACATACTGAATTTCTAATATACGTATACTACATTTATAAAAATAAAATAGATTTCTTCGTTTTTTTATTTTACATATACCAGAATAATATATTATCATTTTTCGAATACAATATTTTCAAGATAAAATTATCTGCATTATACAATGATAAAAGAAACATATTTTTGAATAAAATATCTATCTCAATCGATAAACTAAGAATTGATTGCGTCATCATTATTAACAGAAAAAATTACATTAAAATTTTATATTATATTACAGAGGTTGTTGTGTGTACTTTAGCATGGCGTTATTATGTACAAAAGTAGTGGTTATACTTTGATCAGTTGCTCGCAAACTCTAACAATAATATAATAAAATATAATATAGTTTTTAAAATGCTTTATAAATGTTTTAATAATACACTCTTTTAATATAATGAAATGGATATTGTTTCAAATATTAATTATCAATTGCATTATATAAATATAATTTTCAATATTAATTATCAATTGTATATTTTCAATATTAATTATAAAATATTAATTATCAATTGTATTATATAAATATAATTTTAAGCAAAAAATTATCGACCACAATCGGTATGTTAAACGCATTCGTCTTTAGAATAGTTTTTTTGTGTAACGCTGGCTTATTCTAGGCATTTCTTTATATATTTCTTGGACAACAAAAAGTGAGCAACCGCGTATCTTAAGTTCTTCACTGCTTCCATACCAAAGCGGTTTATCTGCGAAAAAAAACGCAGCAAGTTTTCTTAATATAATTTACTAAAAAGATATTTTGAACTGTTTATACCAAAACCAAATTATAATTCAAATGAAAACTGTTTGGATTAGGTTAAGACAGAACACACCTTGCTATATAACTGTATATATTTAAAAGAAAGAGATTTACAAGGAAGGATGTACACTAGACGCACGTGTGTACATCCTGACGCGCGGAGGAGGAAGAAGTAGCGGGCCCCGGCACCGGAAGAGAAAAGCGAAGCGCTGCACGTGGGACGGATCGCGAACCAGAACGCACGGAATGGCGCGACTTATAAAGATGAATCCCAACCCCCACAAGAAGGGCGGATTGATTAGCAAACCTATTTTCGCTCTAACACTCCTCCTATCAATACGATCTAATCGTTTGATACGAACTAAACATAATTCCTTGGATTAAGTATAAATCACATGCACTAAATTCTATCTCCTTAAAGTTATTATTCTTTCACACCTAACAATCTAACGCACTCGTGATTCGCTTTGGTTAAAGGCTTTGTCAATATATCTGCTATCATTTTTTCAGACGGTAAATAATTCACGTTTATTTCTCCTTTATCCCTAATCTCTCGCGAAAAATGATACCTTATATCGATGTAGTGGCATTTCGGCCATGGAACACTTGATTTTTATTTAACTCTATCGCACTTTGGTTGTGACAATATATCTCTGTTGCGTCCGCTACGCAAGATTTAAAACCTATATGATCTAATAGACGTCTTAAATATACTATTTCTTTACATACTTCAGAGAGGGCTACGTATTCAGCCTCCATTGTGGATAGAGCAACAGACTTCTGTTTCTATGATTCCCAACTTATCGGGCCGCTGGCTAACATAATTACATTTCCGCTACATGACTTACGATCCTCTATATCGCCAGCCCAATCCGAATCCACATAAGCTCGCATTTTCTTAAAGTCTTTAATATACGTTATACCATAATCGATGGTGTGTTGCAAGTATCGAAGCACCCTGTTAGCGAGTTTCCAATGGATCTCTTCTGGGTTCGTGCAAAAATCTACTTAATGCACTAGCAGCAAATGCCAGATCCGGGCGTGTCGCATTCGCCAAGTAGATTAAGCTCCCTATTAGCTCTCTATATGGCTTGTGTTTCATGCTTATTCTTTCTTCTTCTGATTGCATCCCTTTCGTTAGCTCTTGGTTTGGTTCAAATGGGGTAGATGTTGGTTTACAATCTTCCATCCCAAACGTTTGTAACACGTCTGTGATGTATCTCCGCTGCGTTAGCCTTATTTTTCCCGTAGGTCCATCTCTTTTTATATTTATTCCGAGAATATCATTCACAGGACCTAAATCATTCATCTGAAACTCATTTCCTCAGATTTCTTTTAGTTTTTTGTAGTTTATGAAGGCTCTTGGATGCTATAAGTAAATCATCTACATAAATTATAATGATTACTCTATCATTTTCATTTGTACTCACGTATACGCAAGGATCCACGTTGCTATTCGTCATGTTTATTCCTTTTAGATAATTATAATTAGATAATTATCTAATTTTTCATACCAACATCGACCCGCCTGGGTCCGGCCGTAAAGTGGTCTCTTCAATAAACAAACCTTGTCCTCTTGTCCTTGAACTTTGAAGGCCTCAGGCTGCTCCATGTAAATTTCGTCTGGTAAGTTGCCTTGTATATAAGCGGTTACAACATCCATCTGATGTGCATGTGCATCTCCTCCTGAACGCATCCGGCGAGGAAAGCGTGTATCGTCTCATATTCAGCCACAGGTGCAAATATTTCGCTGTAGTCCACGCCTTTGTCTTTGTTCGCAGCCTGCACTACTAAGCGTGCTTTATGTTTGTCTATTGATCCATCTTGCTTCCTTTTTATTTTGAATACCCATCTATTAGATATCTTCTTAGATTTGGGTCGCGGTACGAGCTCCCATGTTTTGTACTTCATTAGGGAATTGTACTCCGATTGCATAGCATTTAGTCATGCTTGTTTATCAGTTCTATTATTTATTTCTTCCACATTTGACGGTTCACCTGACGTTTCTTCATCGTA
>JALHBL010000582.1:0-68523 GCA_023638675.1 Camponotus pennsylvanicus | reverse complement strand
GACTCTATGCAGCGCGTTTTCCGGAAAGGCGCCATCCACACTATAGCATTTTTAGACAATTAGAGCAACGGATGCGCAGATATGGATCACTGCATGCACCAAATCGAATAATCAACGTGCGTCATAGAAATGATGAAACAATTAATGCAGTCAGGATGACAGTGCTTGATAATCCGCATACAAGCACAAGGGCTATTGCAAGAGAATTGCAAATGAATCACACGACGGTACATCGTGATTATAAAGAATAATTTAAAAATGCGACCTTACAAACGTCACACAACTCAATTGTTATGTCGTGAAGATTTCCTTCGTAGAGAGGCCTCTTGTAACTGGATATCTGAGCAGGTGAGCAAAGTGCATCGAAATTATGCCAGAATGAAAGGGAAGAATTTGAGCTAACGTAATGTAATGTAATGTGAATAATTTATTTGCAGGTTGATATAGACAATATCGACCAATGATGCTTTTTTAAGACAAATTTTATGGACGGACAATGCACCCTTCATTGTGACGGTAAAGTGAATCGTCACAATGAGCATCATTACGCCGTAAAAAATCCACACTGCCGCAAAGAGGTGCATGTGCAGGACGGTTCGCCGTTAATGTATGGATGGGCATCGTCGATGAATATGTCATCGGCCCACGTTTTTGAAATGCGGAAAGTTATTCCGCATTTTTAGAAGCTCATCTACCCGGGTTGCTAGAAGATGTCCCGCTAGAGATCCGTCGACGTATGATATTTCAACAGGATGGTCACGGCTCATACGTCGTATTTGGCGCGGACTCATTTAAATCGCACTTTCCCCAATCGATGGATAGGCATTCGAAGTCCTTTGTTTGAATGGCCTCCGCGTTCTCCGGATATGACTCCGATGGACTATTTTTTGTGGGGTTACCTTTTAAAGAAAAAATATACTTAACATTACCGCGTTCTAGAGAAGAACTTGTGGAGCGAATCCGACAAACAAGCGCTACGATAACACCTGCAATGTTGTCAAAAGTACGCGAAAATTTTATGCGCCGAGTGGCTATTTGCCTGGAAAATAACGGTGGTTATTTTGAGCATTTGTTATAAATAAATGTATTTATAACAACGCCAAACGTGTTGTCTTTATTTATATCTGCTTTCCTCGCACTTTTGTCGATCTTGAAATACGGTTCACAAATTACAATGATGAGCAATTTAATAAATAGTATTGAATCTTATAATCTAATTTTTCAATGAAAATGAATCTAAGCTACATATGAAGTGGGAAGTGTTCATAAACTCCGCATTTTCTTATCTTCTTCTCTACCTCCGTCATTTTTTCCATCGAATAAGTCTTTCATATTGTCCAACAATCTTTAATCTAAACAAATTTAGTTTAACGCCTCAACCGCTTTTCACACCTCCCACCTATAACAAACAATAAATTAGCTATATTATATACTTATTTACTATTATTTATATTAATATTAATATAATATTTATATTTATATTAATACTTATATTTATCTTAATATTAATATTATTATTTATAATTATTATTTACATTTATATTTATTTATATTATTTGTATGTGACATTATTTCCTTCAAACTGTAAACAAGATTCTAACACTTTTAATTACCTATTTCCTCAGCTCACCGTTACTACATTAAAAAAGGATTTAACACAAGCACGTTGAGAGTTCACAGATTATGAGATCCGCCCTTCGCCCCATGTCGCGTCCGCGCGTGCCCGTTGTTGCGCCGCGTTCCGCCACGATTTCCCGCGCTTCTCGCCGGGGGCCTCGGCCGCGCGAGCGGCGGCGTCGCACCCCGTGTGTCCGCGGGCGCACCCCCTCCACGTGTGTGTGTGTGTATGTAGAAATTGACATATTTGACTGCGCAACCATAATTATAGTTACATAGACATTTATTACCATTTGCCTGCGTAGACAAATATAGTTACGCAGAAATATTCCCTACATGTATAATGATAATTATATATATATGTGTATGTGTGCATATATATATATATATATATAAATGCAAAATGTAAGAATTTAGAATCTTGGTGGCGCGTATCCCAGTGGCGCGTATCCCGGTGGCGCGTATCCCGATGGCGCGTATCCCTGTGGCGCGTATCCTGATAGCGCGTATCCCGGCGTGGAATATCCTGGTGCCGCACATCCTTGTGGTGCGTATCCCCGCGCCACGGGGTAGGTCGGCGTAGAAGTCGGCGGTATTACATATACCGCCGGTGGTGTTGGCATCACGTAAGGATGTGGCATCGATGGCGGCATTATATATGTAAGTCGGTGGCGTTATATACATATGCTGATGATGCCGGTCCGGTGGTAGTGACGTATGGACGGCCATGCCTCTTCCGCCGCTCCTTATTAACTGCCCGCCGCACTGCTTCGTTGATACGCTGAAACAAACATAACTTTATATATATTTTTCATGAACACGCACTTGGCAGGAGTGATGTCCGTTGGCGGCGCGGTTATAGATATACATGTGTGAGTATGATAACAAAGTTATTATACAGGGTGTTCAAAAAGTCCCGGACCGGTCGAATATTTCATAAACTATGCACTTTAGAAAGAAATGTTTTAGACAAAAGTTATATGGCTTGAAGGTGGTCATAAGATGGTGTCATTGGTTTGACCTTGGATAGTCATTTGAAGGTCACGTGAAGGTCACCGTCAATTTCTTAAATGGAATCTCCTGTTTTTTATTGCATATTCTTGTAGCTTATCTTGAGGGCTTTCCAAAACACTATAATAAAATATCTTTCCTTCAAGTACTTTTTGAGTTATAAGGCTTGAAATAATTTCTTAATTTTACATAAACTGTAAAATATCTTGTAAAATATTCATTTTTCGATTACCTCACCTTAATACTTTTCTGTACAAAATAATGAGAGGAATTAATTGGTGTAAAGAACACATAGTTGTTTCGAGAAAAAATATGTAATTTGCAATTAACAATTACATATTTTTTCTTAAAAATAACTGTGTTTTCTTTACACCAATTCCTCTCATTATTTTGTACATAAAAGTATTAAGGTGAGGTAATCGAAAATTGAATATTTTACAAGATATTTTACGGTTTATGTAAAATTAAGAAATTATTTCAAGCCTTATAACTCAAAAAGTACTTGAAGGAAAGATATTTTATTATAGTGTTTTGGAAAGCCCTCGAGATAAGCTACAAGAATATGCAATGACAAATAGTAGGTTATATTTAAGAAATTGAAGGTGACCTTCATGTGACCTTCAAATAACTCTACAAGATCAAACCAATGACACCATCTTATGGCCCCCTTCAAGCCATACAACTTTTGTCTAAAACATTTCTTTCTAAAGTGCATAGTTTATGAAATATTCGACCGGTCCGGGACTTTTTGAACACCCTGCATATATATATATATATATACATACGAAGCATGCATTACGTACGTGTAACGAAGAAATCATACAGCGAAAGAGAAAATTGTAGGAAATGTTTCGATATTGTAACATTATTATAACAATATATTAGCATATATCATTATAATAATGCTATAATATCGAAATATTTCCTGCAATTTTCTCTTTCGCTGTATGATTTCTTTCTTACACGTACGTAATGCATGATTCATATATATACGTATAACTTTAAATTATCATACTTACACATGCATATCTATAACCGCGACGACGGACGTCTTTCTGTCTGTGTATAGAAGCACGTGCACACAAAAAATTTTGGATTTACCTTATTAAATCGGTCGCTCTCACGTAGTATATGGGGTGGTGGGGCGGTGTGCGAGACATGTTCCTGGCTCCCAGAAGGTGCCGGTCCTTCTTGCATCGTCTTAGACATCATCACTCCAGTAATCTGGGGTGATGATGTCTGAGACGATGCATTATTTTGTGTCTGGGAACGCGAGGCACCTTCACTTCGTGCTGAAAAAAAAATATATATATATATATATAGTGTATAAAAAAGGTCGGAACCCTTGAATATTTCGAAAAATATAAGTTTTATCAAAAAATGTTTCAGACAAAAGTTGTAGGGTTTAAAAAGTTCTATTTACTGGCAATATCATTTTGACCTTGAAGAGTCACTGGAAGGTCACGTGAAGGTCACTTCAATTTTTTTAAATGGAACACCCTATATATTTTTGCAAATTCTTGTAGCTTATTTCGATAGCTTTCCAAAACACTATAATTAAATACCTTTTCGTTAAGTACTTTTTGAGTTATGAGGCTTGAAATAATTTCTTAATTTTACATAAACCGTAAAATATCTTGTAAAATATTCATTTTTCGATTATCTTACCTTAATACTTTTATGTACAAAATAATGAGAGGAATCAATTGGTGTAAAGAAAACACATAGTTGTTTTTAAGAAAAAATATGGAATTGTTAATTGCAAATTACATATTTTTTCTTCAAAACAACTATGTGTTTTCTTTACACCAATTGATTCCTCTCATTATTTTGTACGTAAAAGTATTAAGGTAAGATAATCGAAAAATGAATATTTTACAAAATATTTTACGGTTTATGTAAAATTAAGAAATTATTTCAAGCCTCATAACTCAAAAAGTACTTAACGAAAAGGTATTTAATTATAGTGTTTTGGAAAGCTATCGAAATAAGCTACAAGAATTTGCAAAAATATATAGGGTGTTCCATTTAAAAAAATTGAAGTGACCTTCACGTGACCTTCCAGTGACTCTTCAAGGTCAAAATGATATTGCCAGTAAATAGAACTTTTTAAACCCTACAACTTTTGTCTGAAACATTTTTTGATAAAACTTATATTTTTCGAAATATTCAAGGGTTCCGACCTTTTTTATACACCCTGTATATATATATATATATATACAGGGTGGGCCATTTTAATCTATGCACCCAAATTTCTTTGTACCTAAGACAGATACGGAAAAATGATTCAGACAAAAGTTGTATGGTTTCGAGGAGGCCATAAGATGTACCATTGGTTCGACCTTGAAGAGTCATTTGAAGGTCACGTGAAGGTCACTTCAATTTTTTTAAATGGAACACCCTATATATTTTTGCACATCCTTGTAGCTTATCGCGAGAGCTTTCCAAAACACTATAATTAAGTACCTTTTCGTTAAGTACTTTTTGAGTTATGAGGCTTGAAATCATTTCTTAATTTTACATAAACCGTAAAATATCTTGTAAAATATTTATTTTTCGATTATCTTACCTTAATACTTTTACGTACAAAATAATGAGAGGAATCAATTGGTGTAAAGAAAACATATAGTTGTTTTTAAGAAAAATGAGGAATTGTTAATTGCAAATTACATATTTTTTCTTCAAAATAACTATGTGTTTCCTCCACCAATTAATTCCTCTCATTATTTTGTACGTAAAAGTATTAAGGTAAGATAATCGAAAAATGAATATTTTACAAGATATTTTATGGTTTATGTAAAATTAAGAAATGATTTCAAGCCTCATAACTCAAAAAGTACTTAACGAAAAGGTACTTAATTATAGTGTTTTGGAAAGCTCTCGAGATAAGCTATAAGAATGTGCAAAAATATATAGGGTGTTCCATTTAAAAAAATTGAAGTGACCTTCACGTGACCTTCAAATGACTCTTCAAGGTCGAACCAATGGTACCATCTTATGGCCCCCTCGAAACCATACAACTTTTGTCTGAATCATTTTTCCGTATCTGTCTTAGGTACAAAGAAATTTGGGTGCATAGATTAAAATGGCCCACCCTGTATATATATATATATATTAGGTGTACAACTTTGCTTCCGCCGTTTTCCTATAGATGGCTTTAGCGGTAAGTAGTGGTCGAAATAAATAGATCATAGACGTCATGCAATAAACTTGGGCATCTGTCAACATAACCCCATAGAAACATTAGTCGATTTGTGTCTGCATCATAAAGTTATTCTCGATTGAAAATGTCAGTTTACGAGCCAAATTCTCGTCATTTGCGGGAGGTTTTAATTTTCTGCTTCAATATGAAGAAATCTGCGGCTGAGGCTCATCGAATGCTCTCAAATACTTATGGTGAGGCCGCTATTAGTGAAAGAACGTGTCGTGAGTGGTTTCAACGCTTCAAGAACGGTGATTTTCACGTCGAAGACCGGCATAGCGGTGGAAGAGAGAAGGTTTTCGAAGATGCAGAATTGGAGGCATTACTTAATGAAGACTCGTGTCAAAGTCAAGAAGAATTCGCACGATCATTGGGAGTGACTCAACAAGCAATTTCGAAACGCCTCAAAGACATGGGATTCAGAAGCAAGGAAATTGGGTGCCGTACTAGTTGAAACCGAGAGATGTTGAACGGCGTTTGTTTGCTTGTGAACAGTTGCTTGAAAGGCAAAGACGGAAGGGATTTCTGCATCGCATTGTGACTGGGGGCGAAAAATGGGTTCATTACGATAACCCCAAGCGCAGAAAATCATGGGGATATCCCGGCGATGCTTCCACGTCGACGGCCAAACCGAATATTCACGGCTCCAAGGTCATGCTCTGTATTTGGTGGGACCAGCTCGGCGTAGTGTATTATGAGCTGTTAAAACCGACTGAAACAATCACAGGCGATCGAACGCAATTAATGCGTTTGAGCCGAGCATTGAAAGACAAACGGCCGCAATACAACGAGAGACACGATAAAGTGATTTTGCAGCATGACAATGCTCGACCCCATGTTGCGAAAGTGGTCAAGACATACTTGGAAATGTTGAAATGGGAAGTCCTACCCCATCCGCCGTATTCTCCAGACGTTGCTCCCTCTGACTATCACTTGTTTCGATCAATGGCACACGGCCTGGCTGACCAGCACTTCCGGTCTTATGAAGCAGTAAGAAATTGGATCGATTCGTGGATCGTTTCAAAAGATGACCAGTTTTTTCAACGCGGGATTCGTACGCTGCCCGAAAGATGGGAGAAAGTAGTGGCCAGCGATGGACAATACTTCGAATCATAAATGTATAACCAGTCTTTTACAATAAAGCCTCGAATTTCGGAAAAAAAACGGCGGAAGCAAAGTTGTACACCTAATATATACAGGGAGTATCGCTATAATCGCCCCACACATTTTGTAGAGGTAGAATGGATTAAACTGAGGAAGAAATTATAGTCATTTTGTTATATTCTCAATAATTAACGAGAAATTAATTTAAGAAGATCGGCGAATCCACGCGAGTAGAAGCGCGCGGCGAGAAGAGACCTCCCTGCTGTAACATGATACGGACCGCGCGACGAAGCGATGGGAGGAGCCTCGCCGCATCGCCGCTCCGCGCCTATCTACAAAGAACAACGGCACATACGCGCTCGTAATGTTAAAGCCCCGCGTTGAAATATTCTCTCTCTCTCTCTCTCTCAATCATTTAATCAATAAATCAAAATAAATCTTTCTCTCGCGCTATCTCTCTCTCTCGCGGAATAAAAAATTTTGTTATTATTTCCGCACCACCTTGCGGTAGATAACACGGCGCATTTTTTTTAAAGTGGTATCCCCAGTAGGTCTAATCTACTCTCATATTTTAATGTAATAATTGCTCGAAGTGCCTCTCCCTCGTTCTCGTAAACAGAGTTCGACTCTTCGAGTAATATTACGCGTCGTATTATTAACATTTAGTAATTCCTTTTTAATGCAAAAAAAAATTTAATCGCAAAAAAAACATTAAAATAAGATAATAAAAATACCTTCACAAAAATAGACGCGCTGTTCTTCGTCTCTCGGTAAAAGTTGTTGCACTCGCTGGTGGTGATACGGGTGCAATCCGACGTAAAGTACGGTGCACCATGCTTTGCGAGAGACCGAGCATTTTAGCTACACGACGCACGCTGTTTCGAGGATTTTCCTCGAATGCTCGCAAAATTCGTTCTTCTTCGTTTACACGAATTTGCACTACATGTCCAGCATTTCGCCGATCCAACATAAGATTTCCAGATTCCATAGCACGTTGAATGCATCTTAGAATTGTTTTATGGTTTGGATGTCGCTCACGCTCGGGGAATCGCTCCTTTTACCGAGAGACGAAGAACAGCGCGTCTATTTTTGTGAAGGTATTTTTATTCTTATTTTAATGTTTTTTTTGCGATTAAATTTTTTTTTGCATTAAAAAGGAATTACTAAATGTTAATAATTGACGAAATACACACAGGGTTTCTCGCTCAATGTCGGCGGAATGATTTGTTCCCCGACCGCATTTTATGGAGTGATGAAGCTACTGTCACACCGAACGGTGTGTTTAATAGTCGTAACTTTTTGTTATGGGCGGAAGAAAATCCGCACGCTGTTCGAGAACGTGTGTTTCAATATCTCTGGGCAATAAATGTGTGGGCAGGAATAATAGCGGACCGAATCGTAAATAATAAATTTATTTAGAATTAAATTAAAATTTAAATTAAACTTAAGAGGATGCCGGAGTCGCGGCCGAACTCCGACGGGTAGGCGCCCTCATTTTAACATAACTAAAAGCGTCGGTACATTACCAACACTTATAGTTATGTTACCGACAGTATTATCTAGAGTAGAAAGACATATGGCACATATTTTAAAAAGAGCAATGTGAAATACAAGCTTTTTTTGTATTGTGTTTAATTGTATTTATATTGAAACAAAAAATATGTTGCATTTCTACTGCTCTATCGTCTCGCACAAGCAACGATTTTAGAGTATAGATCTGTCTTTATTGCATACATATTTAAATACAATTCTATCATTGCTCTCATTAGCTATGTCTCTTTATATATATAATAAAAATATATTGTGAAAATATTTATAAATATTACTTATAAATTTTATATGAATATACGACATTACATCAAACAATTTGCATAATACATTTTATATTGTTAGTTTTTGATTATATCGATTTAACAAACGTCGTACATAAATTGTAATTTGTAGAAAGTTATATGCAAATATCCTTTTTATTGTATGTATACAGAATGTCGCAGAGTACTATATATAAGCGCTTGTGAGGAGCGCAGTAAATTGAACAAAAAAGTCTCATAGCATTTTACAATTTTCGTAATAATAATAGAAATTTAAATAAAATCGGAAATATGTATCTGTGTGTGGGAGAGAGAAAGAGAGAGAGAGAAGCGCTCGGCCGTTCGAGCTATCGCATGATCCAGTGTGTTTGGCATTTTGTCGGCGCGCGACAAGGGGAGGGACAGCAGGGCACGCCGCTACTATCGGTTACACCGTCATCGTTACGCCGCGCTGTCCTTTCCTTTGCCGCGCGCCGACAAAATGTCTATCATGCTAGACCGTGCGATAGCTCGAATGGCCGAGCGTTTCTCTCTCTCTCTCTCTCTCTCTCTCTCTCTCTCTCTTCCCTTTTTCAGACACGCAAAGATACACATTCGTCCGATTTTATTTAATATTTCTATTATTGCGAAAATCGTAAAATGCTATGGGATTTTTTTCAATTTACTGCGCTTTCTTCACAAGCGCTTATACATATATAGTACTCTGCGACACATTCTGTATACATACAATAAGAAGGATATTTGCATATAACTTTCTACAAGTTACAATTTATGTACGACGTTTGTTAAATCGATATAATGAAAAACTAACAATATAAAATATATTATGCAAATTGTTTGATGTAATGTATATTCGTAAAATTTATAAATAATATTTATAAATATTTTCACACTATATTCTTTGCCTCAAAAGCATCGAGTGGATATAATTTGACCACGTTCGGATTGACCACAGCCATCTCTGATTGGTTATCGTTGCTGGTTACCCTAGGCATAGGTCGATATAATTGGCTGTGGTCAATCCGAACGTGGTCAAACTGGAGACTCCCAAAGCCCCAAAGCATCGAAATAATAGATTTATATCGATAATATAATGGGCCCCTTCATCGCCCATTCCCGTGAGACGCAACCATAATATGTGTAATTTTTTCGTCTCTCCGATATATGCAAACGAGATTGAGGCGTCTTTTTCTAACGATATTCATTAGAATATCGTGATCAGATATGATAAATTTAAAATATGATATATGAATAATTTACCAATACATTTTGGAAAAGGTAAATAATTTTCTGCTATAATTTAAAAAAAAATGTTGCTTCATACATTTTACACATTATTGAAATATTTTTCCTTACAAGGATTTCCTTCTAAGGCTATAGTTTATAGTAGTGTAGCGAAAGCTGCAGCATAAATTTCACAGCATATGCTATCAGGTTGTTAAACCTTTTTAAATATTATATTATTTGTAGGCAACGGCGATAAAAGTAATTTTTTTTTAGGCACCAATTTATCATATGTACAGCCGGGTAGACTATCGTACATTCGAAGCTTGGTGTTATCAAAAAAAATCGCCAGCAATCACTATAATTTGCTCCAATAATTTGTTAGCTTTTGTCGCTATGTGACATGCTGCAATTATATAAGAATTATCGAAATATAGCACGCTTTCAAATTAAGAATCATCTCTTATGACGCGTCCAATGATTCATCTCATCTGGATTTTTATTCTTATCAAATATGCCTTTTAGTTGAGGCAGTGTCTTTATGATCTCTGAATTAAATTTCGTTTAAATTTCGCTACCAGAATGTACATGCAAATCGTATCTGATGTAAAACATTTTTAGTAACCAGCACACAAATTAAGATCGCTTCTCGAATTTTTTTTTAAATAACCAGCATACAAATTAAATTAGATCGCCTCTAGATTTTTTTTGAATAACCAGAACACGAATTAAATCGCCTTTGGAAGACTTTTCGAATAACCAGCACACGAATTAAATCGCCTCTGGAAGACTTCGAATAACCAGCACACGAATTAAATCGCCTTTGAAATACTCTTCAAATAACCAGCACACGAATTAAGGAGGTTCGGTAGTGTTAGCGGGGGGAAATCTTAGAGAGGCAAGGGGAGAGAGAACGTCTGGCAACGCTGTAAATTTTTTCGGCTGCTGACACGTCGTCGTCGACTATTGACATTGTACTTATTTACTCTATTAAAATTATTATAATTAATAAATTGAAAATTCCAAGCTGGACTGTAAAAAATAATTTATTTGTTAAATTTAAATAAATGTACTTGTTGAAATCGTGTGACTTTGATATTTAAAATGGGTAAAGTTAAAAGAAAAACAAATAACCTTCAAATTACTACGGATGCTGCTGGCAAAGAAAAAATTCGTTTTAAAGGAAAGTTTGTTAAAAAATTAAAAGTAGATAGACACTTACGAGGCAAAATGTTAAGTGAAATGAGAAAAAAATCTCAGTCTTAAAAATTCTTCAGTTGAAAAAGAAAAAATTGACATTCCTGTTGACGGTGAAAGAGTTGTTAATTTCGATTGTATGGCCAAGAAAATGTTTTGCAGTAAATGTAATCATAAATTACATTTAACTGATATTATTGACGAATGTGTTCAGGGATTAGGAAAAAATAGCGTTGCCAAGTCGTCTGCTGCAACCACATTTTTAGCTATTTTTTAATAGAAATTTGTAGAGGAACTCGCTCAAACTTTGACAGAATGTTATTTTAATAATATTCTTTCATATATAAAAAAAAAAGCATTTTCATTTAGCCGTTTTTTTTTAATTTGAAATTTAAGTGATTTCTCCATAAGCCTACATGTTAAAATTTCGTTTTTTTAGGTCAATATATTTTACAAACGGTGTAGTGAAACCCTTCAAAAATTTAGCTGTGATATAATACTATTATTCCGAATAATCTATTAAAATTTCAAAAATTTTCATCATAAAAAATCATCACTACCGAACCTCCTTAAATCGCCTCTGGATGTTTTTTTCTTTTGAATAATCAGCTCACGAATATATCGCCTCTGAAATAAATATTTTAATAACTAGAGCGCACATGCAAACCGCATCTGGTAATAAAATATTTTTAAAAACAACTAGCCCACGAATAAATCGACTCTGGATTTTTTTGAATAACCAGCACACGAATTAAATCGCCTCTGGGTTTTTTTTAAACCAGCACACGAATTAGATCGCCTCTGGATTTGTTAAAAAAATAATCAGCTCACGAATTGATCGCCTCTGACATAAATATTTTAATAACCAGAGCGCACATGCAAACCGCATCTGGTATAAAATATTTTTAAAAACAACTAGCCCACGAATAAATCGCCTCTGGATTTTTTTGAATAACCAGCACACGAATTAAATCGCCTCTGGGTTTTTTTAAACCAGCACACGAATTAGATCGCCTCTGGATTTGTTAAAAAAATAATCAGCTCACGAATTGATCGCCTCTGACATAAATATTTTAATAACCAGAGCGCACATGCAAACCGCATCTGGTATAAAATATTTTTAAAAACAACTAGCCCACGAATAAATCGCCTCTGGATTTTTTTGAATAACCAGCACACGAATTAAATCGCCTCTGGGTTTTTTTAAACCAGCACACGAATTAGATCGCCTCTGGATTTAAAAAAAATAATCAGCTCACGAATAGATCGCCTCTGACATAAATATTTTAATAACCAGATCGCACATGCAAACCGCATCTGGTATGAAATATTTCTAAAAACAACCAGCCCACAATATATATATATATATATATATATATATATATTGTGTATATACAGTGTATAACTTACATAGAATATTTTCCACGTAACACGTTGTAACGCTGTTTTCACGCAGCTTGTTACGCGTACGATTGTTACGGCGCCGCGCGACAGCGAGTATCTATGACGCGCAATACGAGAAAAAAGACGCAAGAGTATAATGCCTTAAGGTACCTTTTCATGTGTCGCTCATCGCTCGTTTTGAGCGATAAAAAAGTCACGTGACTAGATTGTCGCTAGCGACTAGCTATTGAGCATGAAAAGGGCTCCAGCAGCGATTTAGAAAGAGAAGTTCCGTTGAGACACGCACAGTATAAAATAAATATAAACAAAATGTTACAAGCAAGAAAATATTATAATTGGATGATTGAGTGCACAAAAATTATAAATGAAAATGATATAAAGCAGAACAATATAAAAAAAAAAATAGCAGTAGCGGCAGTTCTTTATTATTTAGAAGAAAAAAAGAAACGTCGATACAAAAAAAAGTTTTTGGGTTACTCCATCATCTAAAAACATTATAAAACAGATTATTTTTGTAATTAAGTAATATAAAATTTATAAATACAAACATTCTACCTAATACAGGATAAAAATACAAATTTTCATCCGTAATAAAATTGGAATAGCCTTCTAGACATGTATGTGTCGGTACTTCATCCTCATTACAAATAGTTTCACATGACATTCTATAAATAAAAATATTTCGTTTATTTTAATGTTTTCTTGCCATTACACAAAAGATTTTTAACATAATCTTATATATCAGCAGATTTATATTTACATTTTTATTATGTATAAAATTACATTATAAAATATTATTATTATATATATTTAATATTATAATTGATACAAAGAGTAAGTATATAATTTTGTAATATAATTTGTAATTATATTACAAAATTATATACTTACTCTTTGATTATCCATTTGAGTCTTAAAATTTCAAAATTATCGCTCGTGAATGTCGCTTGTAGTTGGAAAAATCCAACTACAGAATCCCGTCGCTGGCGACTACGTGACGTCATTATGTCGCTAAAATCGAGCGATAGAGCGACACATGAAAAGGTACCTTTAGTGTCCGCATATATGTATACTGATGTATATTATTACACGCGAAATGGAAGAGAAGGATGGTACGAGATTGTCTCTCCTTGTCACACAAACCGATTCTAGCGCCGTCTGTCTCGATATCGAGCAATTAATCTACGGGCCTGTTTTACTCTCGTGCCTCGATCTCGCACACACACATATGAACGAAAACTTTGTATACCGAAATATTTTTTACGAGGCTTCTAAACTCATTTCTGAAAGTTCACTGATACTCCTTCATGCAATTCTTCATGCGAAGCATTCTTATTTCGTACATATAAATTGTAAAACTTTCATATTAAGCAAGTATTGTTGTGACCTGACGTCAGAAGCCGATAAAAAAACTGTAATTTTCTAATTTTTTGTGTTTTTACTATGAATTTGGATCGCTCCGCGGTTAATTGTTATATGCAATTTAATCGTGGAAAAGCATTTGTTATTCTATTAAACCAATAAAAAAATCTCGGTCTAGAAAAATATTATCGTTTCGGTCGGTAAAAAAGTCAGTCCGGCATCCTCTTAAGTTAAGGAATTTCGCGACTTTAACAAATCAATTTTTTTGGGTGATTTTTAGATCGGTTCTTATTTCTTACCGCCTCGTTTAAATGGAGAAATATACAGGAATTTTCTTCGAGATGAGTTGCCTGCTCTCCTCGAAGATATTCCTCTCTATGTAAGAGCAGAAATTATTTTCCAACATGACGGGGCTCCTGCACATTTCTCTCGGCAAACACGCACGTTTTTAGACGCGCATTATCCGGATCGATGGATGGGTCGAGGTGGCCCAATCATTTGGCCGGCGCGATCGCCAGATCTGAATGTGCTCGATTATTTCGTGTGGGGCCACATAAAAGATTTAATCCAGCACACGCGTGATGGTACAGAAGCTGAAGTACGAGAAGCAATTCTTGCAGCTTTTAATACCATCACGCCGGAAATGGCGTATCGCGCGACGCGTAATATTACTCGAAGAGTCGAACTCTGTTTACGAGAACGAGGGAGAGGCACTTCGAGCAATTATTACATTAAAATATGAGAGTGGATTAGACCTACTGGGGATACCACTTTAAAAAAAATGCGCCGTTATCTACCGCAAGGTGGTGCGGAAATAATAACACAATTTTTTATTCCGCAAGAGAGAGAGATAGCGCGAGAGAAAGATTTATTTTGATTTATTGATTAAATGATTGAGAGAGAGAGAGAGAGAATATTTCAACGCGGGGCTTTAACATTACGAGCGCGTATGTGCCGTTGTTCTTTGTAGATAGGCGCGGAGCGGCGATGCGGCGAGGCTCCGACGTTCGCCGCGACACTCCTCCCATCGCTTCGTCGCGCGGTCCGTATCATGTTACAGCAGGGAGGTCTCTTCTCGCCGCGCGCTTCTACTCGCGTGGATTCGCCGATCTCCTTAAATTAATTTCTCGTTAATTATTGAGAATATAACAAAATGACTTTATGATTTCTTCCTCGGTTTAATCCATTCTACCTCTACAAAATGTGTGGGGCGATTATAGCGATACTCCCTGTATATATATATATATATATATATATATATATATATATATATATATATATATATATATATACATATATATATACACACGTCTAACTTATACGCTTTACTCTCATTTAATTACTTTATTTGAAGTACAAAAGAGTAAAACAAAAGAGACAAAAAAAATTATTAGAGAAAGAAGGAAGAGAAAGAGTATAAAAACAATAATATGAGATATCATTTACTTACATTTGCGCATCATATATTGCGACGTATTACTGCGTAGCACGTAGGCTGACACGATTGTAACGCGACAAGGCGACAAAAGAATGCGAGCCTGCGAGCACGAGGCACGAGGGACGAGGCAGTAGCGAGCGATGATGCCAGATTGTACACGTTGCCACGTTGCTAAAGGAGCGTACGCAAGCGCACACAAGCGAAGCCGCGTACATGTGAGCTCGGCTCGACTAGCTTTATAGAAGAGGACAGATATATGTTTTTCTGTCTCTTTTCTACCAAGCTCAAAGCGACGGGCGACGGGCGACACGCGACGCTGCTCGCTTCTTGATACATATGACGACGTTATGTGTTTTTCAGCCTTTTTATATCATATTTTTTTACAATGATAAATATATATGAGAAATATATTACATTTACCAATTGTATAAGAAAATATTTTGTCCACATAAATTTATAATTACATTCCGCAATAATATTAAATATCCAACACATAATACTTTTTAATAATCTTAGCTTGATATTTTTAAAATCAATAAAAGTAATAGTTTATAGTGCATATTTTTAGTATTTCATGCTACAAGTGCATTAAATAAATTTACAAGTTTTATACAATCAAACATTAACAGGTTGCAGCTAAGCAAACTATCGATATTTTTCTAAAATATATTTAAAAACAAATAATATACTACTGGCTATGTATCAATATTCAAAATTATTGTATTTATAGAAAAACTTGTTTATATTTTACTTTATGCCTTTTGATGTATTTATCAGCGGATAGTATACGACACATTTTATGATATAAAAATATAATTTCTTATATATCTAGGACTGTTATATATATATATGTATATATATACACATCTATATGTATAAAATTAAAAAGCAGAAAAAATTATTTCTTTTGCTGTACATTATTCGTTTCAAACGATTCTCTTCATCCATCCTGTGTCAAAAATAGTCAGAAATAAGATATCAAAGAGTGAATATTATTTTAATTTATTATAAATATTTCGCATTTTTCATACCGATATATTTTTCCACAAAATGTTAAATATATTTATCTACATATCTATAATAAAATCTTTTTGATTATTTTAGCTTAGTATTTTTTGACACAGGATGGATGAAGAGAATCGTTTGAAATGAATAATCTATAGTAAAAGAAATAATTTTTTGTGTTTTTTAATTTTATACATATAGATGTATATATATATATATATATATATATATATATATATATATATATACCCCCACAATTCTGGATAAGAAATTATATTTTTATATCATAAAATGTGTCGCATATTATCTGCTGATAAATACATCAAAAGGCAGAAAGTAAAATATAAACAAGTTTTTCTATGAATACTATAATTTTGAATATTACATATTTGATGCATAACCAGTAGTATTATTTATGTTTCAAAATATTTTAGAGAAATATCGATAGTTTGCTTAGCTGCAACCTGTTAATGTTTGATTGCATAAAACTTATAAATTTATTTAATGTAATTGTAGCATGAAATACTAAAAATATGCACTATAAACTATTCCTTTTATTCATTTTACGTATAAAAAAATATCAAGCTGATTATTAAAAAGTATTTTATATGGGAGATATTTAATATTATTGCGGAATGTAATTATAAATTTATGTGAAAAAAATATTTTCTTATACAATTGCTAAATGTATTATATATTTCTCATATATATTTATCATTGCAAAAAAATATTATGTAAAAAAGCTGGCAAACACATAACGTCGTCATATCGTTGTATCAAAAAGCGAGCGTCACGTGTCGTCCGTCGCTTTTAGCTTGGTAGAAAGGAGACAGAAAAACATATGTCTGTCCTCTTCTATAAAGCTAGTCGAACCGAGCTCAGATGTACGCGGCTTCGCTTGTGTGCGTTATCTCTACACGCTGTATACTTGCTGTTTCACGTGCGATTCGACATCTCTTAGATTGAGATAGGTCATTGTCCACGCGAAGCTGCATAAGCTGTTGCATGTATTGTTGTATTATATTATAATATATCGTTCTACATTTTTCATAGTGGTATCTAGTATTTTTTTAAGTGTTTTATATTTTAATTTTGAAGTGTTCATTTGTCAGTGATATATAAGTGATATTCTGGTGATTTTTTACAATGGGGAAGAAATATGATGCGAATCATTTGCCTCTGTTTCGATACAGATTGTCCAGGAAGAAAAGTCACATACAAAGGTTGGTTTATTTATTTAAATTGAAAGGAATTGTTTTAATGGCTGTTTTGATATTTAATTTTATCTTGTTTATGAAGTCTAAAAATTGACAATAGCAATCACTATGTTTGCATTTATTATGTTACGACATTAAAATAATTCTACATATACAGGGCGATCCCGAAAAACCTTCCGTCTGTAAAATGAGGTATTTCTGACACCATTCTAAGACAATTTTTCCTTTACCAAAATTTGATTTGAAGCGTAGTTTTTTAATTATGAGCAAAAATAGTAAATCACGCGTCGGGTACGGAAGGCAGGCAGGAGCGGCGCAGCGTGCCGCGAGCGCGGGCGCAGCTGACCGCCCGACGGGTGATTACCACCGCATGAGTCGCTAACTATTTTATCTTATAACAAAATTATGCTTTAAATAAAATTTTGGTAAAGAATAAAATGTCTTAGAATTACGTCAGAAATACGTGTTCCTTAAAATAACGTTATTTTAATAATGAAAAGTTGTTCCGGATCGCCGGCCGTCCGACGTTGCAATCAGCTAATTGCTACACGCGATGTGTGTATGGCGGAGTGTGTGCGTAAGAGAGAGAGAGAGAGAGAGAGAGAGGGAGGGTAGGAGAGACAGACATTCATACACACGCACGCACTTTTTTTCTCGCTCTCTTTCTCTCTTTTACGCAACACTCATACACTCTCTCGGTCACTCACTCACTCACTCACCTGCTTACTCACTTGCTCACTCACAATGTAGCAGCGTAGCGAATCTTCATGCTATATATTGTTATCTGCTGCACGGTTATGATTGCTAGAGATGCCCGACACATCGAAATTTTTTCGATTGTTAGTCTCACACTCGATTGACACAATACAGATTACGCGATAACGAGTTTACTGTTTATTCACTCACTATCGATTTATCGATACCAAAAATTACTTTCAAAGAAACGCGAACGCAAACAGCACATGACTCGACGCGAAGCGACGGACCGCGGAGACTGCGCGACCACAAGAGTTATGTTGCCAGAAACGCAACACGCGACATCTAACAAACGACTTGCGCGTGGCGCGTGATTGACGCGAGATAAGACGAACGATCGGCTAAAACCTTCGCATTGCGAATGCGGTAGAAAACATGAAACGTATAATGACATACTTAAAAAATTAATTATTTATTATAAATAATAACTATTTCTAATTATAATAAATAATTATTATTTTAAAAAGCATGTGTTATACGTTATACGTTATTACGTTTTCGAAATTATTGCATTCACGATGCGAAGATTTAAGTCAATCGCAAGAATAATGTAATTAAAATTACATTTGGAAAAATTTATTTTTATTCTGCTTACAATGAAATGTTCCAACGTGAAAATGTATTGGTCGCTCTGAAAAGAGCGGATGGACTAAAAAAAATTTTAAAGCAAATGCTCAAAATGCCCGCCATCCATCCTAACGCAAGCTCTCATGCGTTGATTGTATCGATCGTGCGTCTAATTTATACGATCTTCGCTGGGGATCTATGACCCTCCTCGCCTCCCGCGACCAATCACTAATTAGGGTCCGCGACATTCGCGATTGGTCGCGGGAGGCAAGGAGGGGCATAGACCCCCAGCGAAGATCGTATAAATTAGACGCACGATCGATGATGCAATCAACGCATGAGAGCTTGCATTAGGATGGATGGCGGGCATTTTGAGCATCTGCTTTAAAATTTTTTTAGCCAATCCGCTCTTTTCAGAGCGACCAATACATTTTCACGTTGGAACATTTCATTGTGAGCAGAATAAAAATAAATTTTTCCAAATATAATTTTAATTACATTATTCTTGCGATTGACAAATCTTCGCATCGTGAATGCAATAATTTCGAAAACGTAATAACGTATAACACATGCTTTTTAAAATAATAATTATTTATTATAATTAGAAATAGTTATTATTTATAATAAATAATTAATTTTTTAAGTATGTCATTATACGTTTCATGTTTTCTACCGCATTCGCAATGCGAAGGTTTTAGCCGATCGTTCGTCTTATCTCGCGTCAATCACGCGCCACGCGCAAGTCGTTTGTTAGATGTCGCGTGTCGCGTTTCTGGCAACATAACTTGTGGTCGCGCAGTCTCCGCGGTCCGTCGCTTCGCGTCGAGTCATGTGCTGTTTGCATTCGCGTTTCTTTGAAAATAATTTTTGGTATCGATAAATCGATAGTGAGTGAATAAACAGTAAACTCGTTATCGCGTAATCTGTATTGTGTCAATCGAGTGTGAGACTAATAATCGAAAAAATTTCGATGTGTCGCGCATCTCTAGCAATCATAACCGTGCAGCAGATAACAACAATACATAGCATGAAGATTCGCTACGCTGCTACAAGGTGAGTGAGCAAGTGAGTAAGCAGGTGAGTGAGTGAGTGAGTGACCGAGAGAGTGTGAGTGAGAGACTGAATGAGAGAGTGTATGAGTGTTGCGTAAAAGAGAGAAAGAGAGCAAAAAAAAGTGCGTGCGTGTGTATGAATGTCTGTCCCTCCTACCCTCCCTCTCTCCCTCTCTCTCTCTCTCTCTCTCTCTCTTACGCACACACTCCGCCATACACACATCGCGTGTAGCAATCAGCTGATTGCAACGTCGGACGGCCGGCGATCCGGAACAACTTTTCATTATCAAAATAACGTTATTTTAAGGAATACGTATTTCTGACGTAATTCTAAGACATTTTATTCTTTACCAAAATTTTATTTAAAGCATAATTTTATGTTATAAGATAAAATAGTTAGCGACTCATGCGGTGGTAATCACCCATTGGGCGGTCAGCTGCGCCCGCGCTCGCGGCACGCCGCGCCGCTCCTGCCTGCCTTCCGTACCCGACGCGTGATTTACTTATTTTTGCTCATAATTCAAAAACTACGCTTTAAATCAAATTTTGGTAAAGGAAAAATTGTCTTAGAATGGTGTCAGGAATACGTCATTTTACAAACGGAAGGTTTTTCGGGATCGCCCTGTATACACGGTGTCATTTTAATCTATAATCCTAATTATCTCGTTGGCAAAGCATGACAGAGAAAAAATTTTCCCACAAAAGTTGTTTGTTTCTTTGGGGGCCATAAGATTGCAACATTGGTTTGACCTTGAAGTCCTTTGAAGGTCACGTGAAGGTCACCTTCAATTTCTTAAATGGAACCTACATTTTCTCATTACATATTCTTGTAGCTTATCTCGAGAGCTTTCCAAAACACTATAATTAAGTATTTTTTCATTAGTACTTTTCGAGTTATGAGGCTTGAAATCATTTCTTAATTTTACATTAACCGTAAAATATTTTGTAAAATATTCATTTTCCGATTATCTTACCTTAATACTTTTACGTACAAAATAATGAGAGGAATCAATTGGTGTAAAGAAAACACATAGTTGTTTTTAAGAAAAAATATGGAATTGTTAATTGCAAATTACATATTTTTTTTCAAAACAACTATGTGTTTTCTTTACACCAATTGATTCCTCTCATTATTTTGTATATAAAAGTATTAAGGTAAGATAATCGAAAAATGAATATTTTACAAGATGTTTTACGGTTTATGTAAAATTAAGAAATGATTTCAAGCCTCATAACTCGAAAAATACTTAATGAAAAAATACTTAATTAGTGTTTTGGAAAGCTCTCGAGATAAGCTACAAGAATATGTAATGAGAAAATGTAAGTTCCATTTAAGAAATTGAAGGTGACCTTCACGTGACCTTCGAATGACTTTTCAAGGTCAAACCAATGGTGCCATCTTATGGCCCCCAAAGAAACAAACAACTATCGTGGGAAAATTTTTTCTCTGTCATGCTTTGCCAACGAGATAATTGGGATTATAGATTAAAATGACTCACCGTGTATATATATATATACATATATATATATATATATATATATTGCGACGTCTTTTTCTTTTTTAATTTTTTCTTTTTTTTTAATTTTTCGATCCTCCTCGGGTGTTGGAGAAGAGGAGGTAAAAAGGGGGAGCGAAAACGCCGTCAAAAACACAAGGCGGATAGAGATACTCGCGCTCGGAGGAACTAAGATGGAGGGTGTTCTCGCGCGAGCCGCGGCGAAGCGAAGGCCGTCTCGATATCTCGAAGTTGGGCGCCAGATACGGTCTTTCACGCATCAATTCGCGAAAACGGCAGAGTAACGCGAAAAACGTTAGCCTGTTTCGCCACGGGCCGACTAGCTCACCTAACGGTAGAGGGGCAGGGTCCGTTGAGAAGGATATTGAATTATTTTATGCGAGCTGTCGGTGATTATGAAAATTAACGAACACAACGGAATTTAACACACACGAGAAGCGAACACTGAAATAAATTACGCGAATTTAATATAAACGAGAATGTAACAAATTTATTTAAATAAAAGAAATATAATAGAGAAGAATATAAAGTGAAAGGAATAACAAGTTCTAGAGAGAAAAATAATAATGACAATAAGTAGCGAGACTGAATTAACAAAATAAAACTGAGTTTAACATGAATTCGAAAATTTGAAATAACATACAACAGATCGACAGCGGTGATAACAATAGCAGTATGATATCGAGATCATAAGAACGCGGAGATATTTATCGTCCTCCAGGCCCGTTTTTATGGCCGGACTTTGCGAGACCGAACGGCATTTCGAGAGCGTAACGGAAATTTCGATAACCTCCTCGAGAACACATTTGACAGGTCTATTCTCTTGATTACTCGCTCTTTTAATCGACAGCCCTATGGTTAAAGTACGGCTCAATAATTGAGCGATAGTAATTATGCGATTTGCGAAGACGAGAACCCTCGCTTGCTACGCGCAAGATCGATTCGCTCGGAATTCGATAGCCGTCGGACGTTATTTCGCTTCTTTTCGGCGTAACGCTTTCTATCTACGCGAAACCCTCGAATTTCGACACATTCTTAATTCGCTGTAATATGTTATGCACCGCGATACACTCACGCGTACGACAAATACTTTACAATATGCGCGATTCGTACAGACAATAAGCGCGACAGAGACAGCACGACTTTTGCCACGACGTCACACGCACACGGTCACACGCTCACATATACGCTAATTACAAACGAGAATTGCCCGGAGGTCGATTGCGGGGATGTCTTACGCGGTTTCGACAACTCTTTTCGACAGCACGGATAGCGAACGCATTCCCCGCGATTTACCGCGCACGTGGTCGATATACGAGAGCCGGTCACTACGCGTTTTACGACACCCCGAATCCCGGAGAGAGACGAACGGTTCCTTATCGGCTACGGCCGACGTTGCGATCGTCCTTGATACCTCGGTCGCTTGTCTCCGGTCGCCCGAAATGCACGAAAATCGCGAGCTCGGTACAATGCCCGAGCGACAGCGAGACACGAAAATGGCGACGGCGACAGAACGGCCGGTCCGCGGACAGAATCGCGTACGTGGCTTACACTTAGCGATGGGCAACCTCACCGATACTCGCTCCTGTGGCCAGGGGATGATCCTCGGCTCCGTCCTCTCGATCTCGGCGACAACGACAACGAATGGACACTTTCAAAATACGACTATGCCTCGAGAGCGCCCGCACCAGAATGAATCCCTGGATCTCGCGATCCAGGGTCGATAGCGGCGTCAATTCGGCGCGCAGGGGTGCGCGGATTAGCGGCCAATAGCGCCGCGACACGCGATGTATTACTGCGCCCCGCGACAACGCTGTATCGGGGGCCGTAACGGCCCCGATAATTTCAAATTCCGAATCTCGGTGATCCTGTTATCCGCGGTCTTCCGGATGCTGGTCTTGCGTCCTCCGTCTTTGGAGGGCGGCGCCGATCCGGTCCGGTCATTCCGGCTTACAACAGCTGTTTCTTGGCTGTTGTCCCTCCGTTGTTTGCAGGGGGCGAAATCCACCCGCGACTCTGTTCCTCCGACGTTGTCGTATCGGCTGTCGTAAGGATTCCTCTTGGGCCTCTTCTGGTTTCCTTCCGGCGGGTTGCCCGACGTACAAAATGATAAAAAAAAAGAATTAATACTAGCGCAAAAGAATAATTGCTCGTCTCTCCGGAGATTTCGATACGGCTCTCGCAATCTTTTTCTGGCGCGGCCGCTCGGCTCGCGCCCCGTGAAGATTCCCGGGGCGGATGGACGCGCGTCGGGACGGCAACGTCACAATATATACAGGGTGACCCATTTTAACTTAGGCAGCCAAATAACTCGAAAACTAAGCCCAGCAAACAAAAATGTTTCAGACAAAAGTTGTATGGTTTCGAGGGGGCCATAAGATGGTACCATTGGTTTGACCTTGAAGAGTCATTTGAAGGTCACGTGAAAGTCACTTCAATTTTTTTAAATGGAACACCCTATATATTTTTGCACATTCTTGTAGCTTATCTCGAGAGCTTTCCAAAACACTATAACTAAGTACCTTTTCGTTAAGTACTTTTTGAGTTATGAGGCTTGAAATAATTTCTTTATTTTACATAAACCGTAAAATATCTTGTAAAATATTCATTTTTCGATTATCTTACCTTAATACTTTTACGTACAAAATAATGAGAGGAATCAATTGGTGTAAAAAAAACACATAGTTGTTTTGAAGAAAAAATATGTAATTTGCAATTAACAATTCCATATTTTTTCTTAAAAATAACTATGTGTTTTCTTTACACCAATTGATTCCTTTCATTATTTTGTACATAAAAGTATTAAGGTAAGATAATCGAAAAATGAATATTTTACAAAATATTTTACGGTTTATGTAAAATTAAGAAATTATTTCAAGCCTCATAACTCAAAAAGTACTTAACGAAAAGGTAGTTAATTATAGTGTTTTGGAAAGCTCTCGAGATAAGCTACAAGAATGTGCAAAAATATATAGGGTGTTCCATTTAAAAAAATTGAAGTGACTTTCACGTGACCTTCAAATGACTCTTCAAGGTCAAACCAATGGTACCATCTTATGGCCCCCTCGAAACCATACAACTTTTGTCTGAAACATTTTTGTTTGCTGGGCTTAGTTTTCGAGTTATTTGGCTGCCTAAGTTAAAATGGGTCACCCTGTATATACAGGGTGATTCAAAATAACCCCCTTGTCCCTGAAATGACACATTCTTGAATCAATTCTAAGACGATTTTTCCTTTGGCAAAATTTCGTCCGAAGCTTAGTTTTTGAATTATTAAAGGAAGTAGTTAACGTATGACGACTCGAATACAAGAGGCAGGCAAGGATGGCGCGATTCACCGTCAGACGCGGGGCGCCTGCTGCGATCAGCTGGTCGCTATACACATACAGACACACATTTTTTTTTTACATGGGGAAATGCATTTACGCATACCCCCGCCAAACAGTTATAGGCGGGGGTTATGCGGGACTCCGGGAGATCTATCTGTCTCCCGACTACCCGCTAAAACCCCATGGTAACTGCTTTGCGCTCTTCGGGAGGACCGCGGGATCGCTCGCGCATTCGTCCGCAGTCCTCCCAGCGCCATGTCCCCTCTCAGTTGTTTGAGAGGGGTCCCTCCGCAAGTGGTGAGGTTTGGGTGTTGGTCACCCCACCTCCCTACGAGATAGTGACGACGGGACGCAGCTACCTAATCCCGCCGTCCTTCTGGGTAGGGGCCTTAATCGCTGGGGGATCTTCCGCTCTGTCAGAAGAGAGCCCCCGCGGCCCCTAGCCGAGGGAGAGTGTAGTCGTTCCCTCGGCCCGCCTCTGGAGGAGGTGCGGGAGTAATAGTTCCCCGCTGGAGGCGCTATGGGAATTGTCGGGCGTACGCCCTTCTCCTTGCGCCTCCCCTCCTCCTGCGGATGGGATCGGAGGACAGATCGTCCTCGCGGTCCCGCTCCGCGGCCTCCTTCTGCTGCATTACTTGCTCGCAGATGGAGACCATGGCGACCCAGGCATCCTCGCTCCCGACCATGGCCGAGACCACGGCCGGGAGCGAGAGATCCTCCCGACAATGCTCCGCAAGACACGGCGCTGCTCACCCCATGCGGGACATACCTCGAGGGTGTGCTGCGCCGTGTCGCGGACCTCCGGGCAATGGTGACACTTGGTCGTCGGCTCGCGCCTTGCCTACTCATGCAGTACTCACCGAAGCATCCATGCCCGGTGAGTACCTGCACCGTCCTAAACGGGAGTCCGTTTGGCCGCCGATCCACCCAGTCCTCAAGGACCGGGCGGATGGCTCCGACAGCTCTAAGGCCGACCCTAGCGTGGGCCATCCTTTCCTTCCATTTTTCAACTGCGAGCTGCCGGAACTGGAGTCGGACAGCTTTTACCGCTCGCGGTGCCGGGACGATTCCTCGTTGGCGGAGAGTAGCGCGCCACTCGTAGAAAGCAGCGTATGTCTCCGCCAGGAGGTCCCACGGTATTGATCCCGACACCGCTAGCGCCGCCTCCGCGGAGGTGGTTCTATAGCCCCGTGTGATCCGAATGGCCAGCCTCCGCTGTAAGCCCTGTACAACGGCAAGACTGCCACGGCTGGCCATTAACTCGTTGGACCACACGAGGGCTCCATAAAGGATCATTGATCCTACCACCCCCATATAGAGACCGCGCACCCTATCTCGGGGCCCCCCAATGTTGGGCAGCAGACTCCCAAAGGAGTTAATCGCTGCCCTTATACGGGGGGCCAAGCGGCAAAAGTGCTCCCGAAAACTCCAGTGGCAATCGAGGTGCAGGCCCAGATATTTCATACTGGACCGCACCTCGATGCGGACTCCCTCGTCGGTAATATGGGACTGCGGCGGCGGCTTCCGCCGAGGCTGCTTACAGTAAACAGCCTCGGTCTTGTGAAGCGCCACCGTCAGTCCCAAGGCGCGAATGCGGCCGACGACCAGTGACACCCCAACCTTGGTTGGGCGGATGGCCTCCTCCCACGAGTCCCCACGGGCCAGCAGCAGAATGTCATTCGCATAACATACGACACTCAGGCCCGTGAGGAGGGCGCCCCGCAAGAACATACACACATTTTTTTTTACAAGGGGAAATGCATTTACGCATCCCCCCGCCAGTTTGGGACTGGCGGGGGGTATGTGGGATTCCGGGTATAAATACCCGACTACCCACTAAAACCCCTTGGTTGTCTCCTTAGCGCACAGGGGGGAGAGCCACGGGATCGCTTTCGCATTCGGCCGCGACCCCCCCCAGGCACGCGAGACCTCTCTCTCCAAAGAGGAGAGAGGTCCCCTCCGAGTTGGGGCTGATGTTAGCCCCAACGGGTGACAGGGCGAGTCACTTAACCCTGCCACCCCCAAACCACAGGCCGCGCAATTGGGCCCCGCTTCCTACACGGGGCCCCGCGACCACAGCGACGGGGAGTGTCCGGGGGGAGGAAAATCCCCCCCCAAGCAAACTCCTCGCTCCCGGAGAGTGAGCCCGCCCCCCGCCCACCATCGCAGGCGAGACGCAGGCCCCCAGACCCAGCCGCCCGAGCGGGGGCTTACGACCAGGCCGGCGTCCCTCCGAAAATTAAACCGGGTTCGCCCCTGGGCGCCTCAGCATGTCGGGGCCGCCCTAAACCCCGACAGAGGTCGAGACTCGCCTTGGGGTGCCACGATCGTCAGGAGGGTCAACCCGAGATCAAGCGGCAGAGCCTAAGGCTGGGGTTACTCCCGGGATAATCGTCGGCCTGTGTGGTCGCTCGCCCCAACGGGAAAACCGGGACCAGGGACACCACGCCCCCCCCAGCAACAGGGGGCGGCGAGAGGGCACCCTCTCCCCCTACGCGGCGTAACACCGCTATCGCAGGAGGCAACCCCCCCCGCACCCCCCCGCACCCCCCGCAGGGAGAGGAAGTGTCTCCACCCCCACGAGGAGGAGCGGGGGCCGCCACTCCCGCTTTGAGCGTTGCCGCTCCCTCCGAGCGCGCGCTCCTCCAGGCTGGACTTAAGCCCACCGCGCGCGCAATTGCGTGCTCCACGACTGGGCTCGACGCCCGTCGCACGCATTGGGCACTCTTAATTCGCCGCCCCGCTCCCCCAGGCCGAGACAGCAGCCAATGGCTAACTGAATCGCCCCAGGGGACCGGGAACGGCTTAAGCCCCCCCACCACGACAAGGTGGTGCCCTCGGGGAGGAACATACACACACTTTTTTTTTACAAGGGGAAATGCATTTACGCATCCCCCCGTCAGTTTGGGACTGGCGGGGGGTATGTGGGACTCCGGGTATAAATACCCGACTACCCACTAAAACCCCTTGGTTGTCTCCTTAGCGCACAGGGGGGGAACCATGGGATCGCTTTCGCATTCGGCCGCGAACCCCCCCTAGGCACGCGAGACCTCTCCCCCCAAGAGGAGAGAGGTCCCTTCCGAGTTGGGGCTGATATTAGCTCCAACGGGTGACAGGGCGAGTCACTTAGCCCTGCCACCCCAAAACCACAATTGGGCCGCGCAATTGGGCCCCGCTTCCCACACGGGGCCCCGCGACCACAGCGACGGGGAGTGTCCGGGGGGAGGAAAATCCCCCCCAAGCAAACCCCTCGCTCCCGGAGAGCGAGCCCGCCCCCCGCCCACCACCGCAGGCGGGACGCAGGGCCCCCAGACCCAGCCGCCCGAAAGGGGGCTTACGACCAGGCCGGCGTCTCTCCGAAAATTAAACCGGGTTCACCCCTGGGCGCCTCAGCATGTCGGGGCCGACTGCGAAACCCCGACAGAGGTCGAGATTCGCCTTGGGGTGCCGCGATCGTCGGGTGGGTCAGCCCGAGATCAAGCGGCAGAGCCCAAGGCTGGGGCTACTTCCGGGATAATCGCCGGCCTGTGTGGCCGCTCGCCCCAACGGGAACCGGGACCAGGGACACCACGACCCCTCCAGCAACAGGGGGCGGCGAGAGAGCACCCTCTCCCCCTACGCGGTGTAACACCGCTATCGCAGGAAGCAACCCCCCGCGCCCCCACGCAGGGAAAGGAAGTGTCTCCACCCCCACCCCCACGAGGAGGAGCGGGGGGCCGCCACTCCCGCTTTGAGCGTTGCCGCTCCCTCCGAGCGCGCGCTCCTCCAGGCTGGACTTAAGCCCACCGCGCGCGCAATTACGTGCTCCACGACTGGGCTCGACGCCCGTCGCACGCATTGGGCACTCTTAGTTCGCCGCCCCTCCCCCCCAGGCCGAGACAGCAGCCAATGGCTAACTGAATCGCCCCAGGGGACCGGGAACGGCTTAAGCCCCCCCACCACGACAAGGTGGTGCCCTCGGGGGGAACATACAGACACACATGCGAACACATACATTCTCTCTCTGTCTGTCTGTCTCTCTCTCTCTCTCTCTCTCTCTCTCTCTCTCTCATTCGCTCACTCACCTGTAATTTTTTTTTTTACGAGAGAGGGGAAAATGCATTTAATGCATACCCACCGATCGATCCAGTGAGTTATGTGGGACTCGAGTACCAAGTCGAATTACCAACTCGGTACTCCCTACCCTCTAAAAACCCCTCTCTTTTCACGAATTTCCTTTGACACACTGTCCCTTTGACTTCCCGAGATCTGTTTTCACATAACGTCAAAAAATAGTTATTATTACCTTGTTCGATGACTTTTGATGTATTGCTGTAATTGCTTGAAAGAGAAATGAATTTTCCGATAGATCGTACGTTCTCAAATTTAACGTAGATATCACGTTGCAAAAGACAAGAAATCCACACTAAATTATTAACTGAAAGTTTTTCTTCTTTCTCTCATGAACTGCATTCTTTTATAAACTTTAACGTAATCACATTTGTTTACTCACTCGATGAGACGAGAAATTTACTAATGACTATCACTAATCGCTATTAATAACTGTCGAATAATAACTGTTGGCGATTAAAAATCACTCGATGAAAGAATCACGCGCGGACACGTTACTACACGACGCGACAACGTGACAATGCGACGATAATTTTTCGACGACTGCAAGCAGTTTTTTGTCATGGTAGGTTGCGGTAGGTTAAGTTACTACTGGCGCTATCGAACGCGATCATGTGTTCGATTGAAGAATGCGGTAAACATAATAAACATTTAACATATTAATATTATTATTATCATGAATGTGTGATATCCATACATCGTATATCTATTTAAAAATTAATTAGATTATATATATATAAATAAGTGTTTTTAAAATATTTATTACTTTTACTATTATCATATAAAATTAATATTAAATATTTATTTAAGATAATAGTAAAAGTAATAAATATTTTTAAAACACTTATTTATATATATATATATATATATATATATATATATATATATTGTGACGTGACACTTGGCGGTCCGTCACAAGAATCGCGAGATCCGACCGAGAATGAATTTGGGCCCTCGTTCTCCCCTAATTTAGGGAGAGAGCGGCTGTTGGAGGCGAGATTATACTCGCCTCCCGTGCGTACAAATTTATTTGTTAGCGTTAAGATTAGGCTTAAGAGCGGGCACGATGGGAAACGCTGACGGGATCTCATCCGGTGGCTCAAAATTGAGGAAGAAGTACAGGATACGAGGAAACGGGCGAGCGGAGGCACCGACTAAAAGGAACACGCCAAGCTAAGTATTATTATTTAATTGCGTCAATAATAAAGTCCACTTAAGACTACCGCTGCCGCCCCTGTAAACATTCACATGCCCAGCAGGTACGGGAAACAATTGCGGGGAAGGCCAACCAGCGGACGAAAACTGACACTGAGACCCCGAGTCAGAGTCATCTCGGCCGGAACAGCGCTAAAGAAGAACATTCTAAATAACGGCGAGTGGCTGCCGAAAGTATCCCTCCTGACGGGCCTCGATGAGATGAATTATGGAAAATAAAAGAGGAAACGGGGTGCGACAAGCACATGTACAGCCCTGAAGGCCGCAGGATTAAATGGGCCACACGACGATCCTGAGGGTTGCGGAAGCGCCACAGGTGGCCTAGTTACGCATTAATTTGCTGGCGTGATTCCGACGGGCCTTCCGCTCGCCACTGTTCGGTGGACCGGCGAAGAGGACGACGGCCCTAAAATATCGATCCGAGAGAGTGGATGCCGAGGGAACGGAGACGCACCAGGAGTCACCGGTGAGACGAGCGTCGACCGTAGCTGGCCGCTTCAGGTTTAGAGTACAGGTAGAAATAGCTCGAACAGCGTCGGGGCCGTATAGCTGCCGTCATTAAATTTATTGTGAATTTCGTTTTTCTGCGTTCTCGATATTTGCGTCTTAAAGTACGACGGCCGGCCTAAAGACTTTGTTCGAGCTCTCCTTAAAGCACGTGCCCTCTCTCCCGGTTCAGCGCCGACAGTCAGCGTAATTGTCTTTTATTGTATAATTATCGTTGTCTTGTAACATAAATTTGTTAGTTATAATTTTCGGCGAGCGAGCTCACACACACAAAGGCGATTGCGATATTCTATAGCCGGCAACTACGTCGCGGCGTCGGCTCGCATATTTCCGAGGCTCAAGTCGTTTGATACGATATTATCGTGTATAATTATTCGCGTTTTGATGTAGTTATTTATTGTATATAAGTCCGTAGTCGCTTGATCCTGGCATTAATGTAGTAGATCGGTATAATCGACTCGCCTCTTTAATCGATTCTGTTAACTGCGTGCGCGGCGAGTAGATCCATTTTTATAATTAATTATTTTTATTAACGAAAGACGGATGTCCTTAAAGGAGTCGACACCGCGGTGCTCATTATCAAAAGTTATTCGTGGAATTCGTAGCTGCCGAAGCTCTAACAAGTCTCGTTTAGCGCGGAATTCCGGGACTTTTCTTTTACGCTTTCTTTCCGTCGCGTGACACGTGATACCGCGGTGATCGCGCTCGAACGCCGGCCCGTCGCTGCCGGCTAATAATCTGAAATCAATTGTATAAAATCGTTCTACATCTACGCGAATCTGTCTGTTACTGAAACTTATTTACATGTTAAATATATTAATCCTTGTTACTAGAATATCATGTTTTATGTGCAGCCACCTTGTATTCTCGATTCTTCCCAATTAATTGAAAATTAAACGGACCGCCCCTCTACCAATTTCGATACGGGGTTAGCCGAGTGTCCGTCGCGATAGCTGTCGAATTCTTTGATTTCCTTTAGAGTGTCGTAAATTATATAATGTATTGAGAGACTTTATTAGAGCGGTGCGTATCCCCGCACCTGGCGCCCAGGCAATTTTAGAGTTTTACATTTTGAGAGAAGATCGCGCCGAAGGTGTGCCGTGGGCCAATATCACCGGCCACAATTAACATCAGCCCAACATAAAAAATAAACGGTCACAATATATATATATATATATATATATATATATATATATATATATATATAATCTAATTAATTTTTAAATAGATATCATACGATGTATGGATATCACACACATCCATGATAATAATAATATTAATATGTTAAATGTTTATTATGTTTACCGCATTCTTCAATCGAACACATGATCGCGTTCGATAGCGCCAGTAGTACCTTAACCTACCGCAACCTACCATGACAAAAAACTGCTTGCAGTCGCCGAATAATTATCGTCGCATTGTCGCGTCGTCGCGTCGTGTAGTAACGTGTCCGCGCGTGTTTCTTTCATCGAGTGATTTTTAATCGCCAACAGTTATTATTCGACAGTGATTAATAGTGATTAGTGATAGTCATTAGTAAATTTCTCGTCTCATCGAGTGAGTAAATAAATGTGATTACGTTAAAGTTTATAAAAGAATACAGTTCATGAGAAAGAAGAAAAACTTTCAGTTAATAATTTAGTGTGGATTTCTTGTCTTTTGCAACGTGATATCTACGTTAAATTTGAGAACGTACGATCTATCGGAAAATTCATTTCTCCTTCAAGCAATTACAGCAATACATCAAAAGTCATCGAACAAGGTAATAATAACTATTTTTTGACGTTATGTGAAAACAGATCTCGGGAAGTCAGAGGGACAGTGTGTCAAAGGAAATTCGTGAAAAGAGAGGGGTTTTTAGTGGGTAGGGAGTACCGAGTTGGTAATTCGACTTGGTACTCGAGTCCCACATAACTCACTGGATCGACCGGTGGGAATGCATAAAATGCATTTTCCCCTCTCTTGTAAAAAAAAAAATTACAGGTGAGTGAGCGAATGAGAGAGAGAGAGAGACAGACAGACAGACAGAGAATGTATGTGTTCGCGCCGCACGGTCGCATATGCGGCGGTGGCGGTGTTGGCGGGGTCGCCTCCCCTGGAGCTCCTGGCCCAGGCCCGGGCCGAGATGTACTGGGGGATTAGGAGGCTCCGGGGGAGAGGAATTGTGGTGGGGCCAGGGGCCAAGAGGGCCATCAGGCTGAAGGCGGCAGACTCAGTCCTCGTGGACTGGCAGCGACAATTGGCCGGGCGAACCAAGCCCGCGAGAACCAGAGTTGTGAGAGCCGTCCTCCCGGTCTTCGGGAGGTGGATGAGGAGGGCCTGGGGGCGGATCACCTTCCGGGTGGCGCAGGTGGTGACCGGGCACGGGTGTTTCGGTCACTACCTGTGCCGCATCGGGAGGGAACCAACCCCCAGGTGCGACCACTGCGTGGAGGACCGGCACACGGCGCAGCACACTCTCGAAGCCTGCTCGGCTTGGGAGGTGCAGCGCCGTGCCTTGGTCGCAGTGGTGGGAGCTGACCTCTCCCTCGGCGCCGTCATTGATGCGATGCTGAGGGGGGAAGAGGAGTGGCGGGCAGTGGCCTCCTTTTGCGAGGAGGTCATGCGGAACAAGGAGGAGGCGGAGAGGGATCGGCGGATGATGCCCGCCCCAATGGCAGCACGAGGAAGAGCAGCGGCCAGGAGGAGGCCCGGCGGGGGAGGAGAAGGCTGATTGGGCCTCCAGCCCCACCGCTGGACAGGGACTGAATGGGGGGAGGGACCTTGTTGAGACCCACTCCCCCCTTCACTGCAGGCTTGGCGGATAGGTGGGAGTGAGAGGGAGGTTCCGGGGCTGTGAGGGCCTCCGGGAGGGTCCCGTTAGCGCACGGTGCGATAGCGCACCAACCCGATAGCACACGTCCCGATAGCACACAAAGTAAATCGCGCACAATCCCGATAGCGCACCAACCCGATAGCGCACCAACCCGATAGCGCACGGATTCACTTTGCAACTTTTCACGCGAAGCGAGGGGGACGGGGTGGGTGCGGGAGGGGGGCCGAAGGCCCCCCTTGCACCCCCCCCCCCCCGTGTGTGTGTGTGTGTGTGTGTGTGTGAGAGGGTGCGTGTGTGAGGGGATAGTGCTTTCGTGCGCTATCGGGTTGGTGTGCTATCGGGTTGGTGCGCTATCGGGATTGTGCGCGATTTACTTTGTGTGCTATCGGGACGTGGGCTATTGGGTTGGTGCGCTATCGGGAATTGTGTCAATTTTTCGTGTGCTATCGGGTTGGTGCGCTATCGCACAGTGCGCTAACGGAACCCACTCAGGGCCTTCTTATGGCCCTCCTCGGTGGCCCCCTCCTTCCCCCCACCACGGCATAAGAAGAGGCCCCGTTCAAGGGCCGCGGCGAGGGGGGCTCCGGTGTGGAGCGGAGAGATCTCCCACCGGGACAGAACCCCATTGGACGGAGCCGGGAGGCGGACGGGTGTCCTCCCTCCCGACTACAACGAGGGATTGCGGTGGGGGAGTCGCGGAAGAATGCCTGTGGCGTACCCGTGGCTCCCCCGTAACACCGCGGTGGAGGACACCCGCAGAGGTTTTAGCCGGTAGGAGTCCGGCATAACCCTCTCTCTCTCCCCGGGGAGGGGGGTATCTATGAGGATTTCCCCTGCTTATAAAAAAAAATAAAAAAAAATGTGTGTTCGCATGTGTGTCTGTATGTGTATAGCGACCAGCTGATCGCAGCAGGCGCCCCGCGTAAGCACCCGCGTCTGACGGTGAATCGCGCCACCCTTGCCTGCCTCTTGTATTCGACCCGTCATACGTTAACTACTTCCTTTAATAATTCAAAAACTAAGCTTCGGACGAAATTTTGCCAAAGGAAAAATCGTCTTAGAATTGATTCAAGAATGTGTCATTTCAGGGACAAGGGGGTTATTTTGAATCACCTTGTATATATGTATATATAATTATTAATATTTGTTAAACAAATTGTTATTATTTATTATTGTTATTATTTGTTAAAAGAAAATGCAACATATTTAAATAAAATTTATTATTATTAATTTATACAATTTGAATTAACTTACATAACATAGTCGTTTAAATTATAAAAAAAATTAATATAAGAGTGGTAATTCTGAAAAGCTTGAAAAGTTAATAATTCTTTAATATTTTTCCATTAAATTGTCTTCTGTAAATTATTTTGTATTATTACGGAAATATATTTATGTAAGTTTTTCTGCAAATTTCAGTGTCACTTATGGTTTTATTATTATAACAGTTTTAATCAGTATCAGAAACTAAATTAATGGAAAAATATTAAAGAATTATTAACTTTTCAAGCTTTTCAGAATTACCACTTTTATATTCATTTTTTTTATAATTTAAACGACTATATTATGTAAGTTGATTCAAATTGTATAAATTGATAATTTAATAATAAATTTTATTTAAATATGTTGCATTTTCTTTTAACGAATAAAAATTTTTTTAACAAATAATTCAGTATCACTTATATTGTGTACTTCAAGTAAATAGATAATATACTAATATCTGGTCGGGAAGGATATATTAGATAGATTTTGTTATACCTAAAATTGTTTATGTAAATTAATGTATAATTATCACTTTTTTCGCAAACTATGCGCCGTTACTATCGGTTCTGAAATGTAATCTGAAGTTGAGATTAAAATAGTACAATCACATAATTGATGATCAATTTAATAATACCGATACTAATACATATTTTTAAAATCACTAAGAGAGATTTTTTCACAACATATTCTTTGTAGTGATTTTAAAGATATGTAAAGTAGTATCGATATTATTAAATTGATTATCAAATTATAATTTTATGATTATACTATCGTAGCTTTAGCTTCATATATAGTTTCACAACCAACAATAACAGCGCGTAATTTGCAAAACGAAAAATGTATACGAGAAATATTATTTGGCATAAAAAGATGTCCCACACAGAAGAAAATATCTAATGGATATCTGCTAGATATCTACATATCCATTTAATGTCCATATCCACTATGAATAACCAATAGATATCTAAAAGGTGTCTAAAATGTTTATATCTCCTGAATAACCAATAACGATATCCATTGAATATCCATATAAAATCCCTATATCCATATCTACTGAAAATCTACCAAAGATATCCATTGAACATCCATATATTGTCCACATATCCATGTCCATGTCCACTGAACATCTACCAAGGATATCCATTAAACATCCATATAATGTCTACATATCCATGTTCACTGAAAATCTATCAAGGATATCCATTGGACATCCATATAAAATCCACATATCCATATCTACTGAAAATCTACCAAAGATATCCATTGAACATCCACATATTGTCCACATATCCATGTCCACTGAACATCTACCAAGGATATCCATCAGACATCCATATAATGTCTACATATCCATGTCCACTGAAAATCTATCAAGGATATCCATTGGACATCCATATAAAATCCACATATCCATATCTATTGAAAATCTACCAAAGATATCCAATGGATATTCATATACTTCCACGAGCTTCACGCCTCGCCGCTAGGTGGCGAAAAGGAAAACGTCTAACCCGAAAGTGGGATCCATCTAAGACAGTATATAAAGCCGCAGCACAGGTCCCACGAGTCACGGCTTATCGGTCAAAGAGCGCAGACTATTATAGCCGCGTGTCCTCTAGCTTTTGCGAAGAGCTCCAGAGCTCCATATAATTAACCGCAGACGGTTAACTTTTTTTAAATTCCGTTATATATGGTACCTATATACAGAACATTAAATCAATATCCATTTAAAAATAAATATCAATATATACGTAATAAATGTATCTATATATAATAAATATCCATTGAATATTGTATAGATATTCACAGGATATTGGTTTACATATCCTGTAGATATTTATGGAACATTGAATAAATATCCACGCAGAAATCTGATGAATATCCAGTATACATACAATGGATATCTACAGAAATATCCACTAAATATTGTATGAATATCTAGTGGATATTTATGTAGATATCCTATGGATATTTATGAGTTCTCGAATGGCGGACATCTGGATATCTAAAGCACGTCTAATAAATGTTTCCTATATATTCGTGGATATCCCTAATGCCCATTGAGAATATCTAATGGATATCTAATAGATATTATTTTCTGTGTGGGTGTAGTTCGACCATATATTGGCATATTTTTTTCTATTTACTTGCTTTGTTTATCATGATTTTGATACATGTACTTCATTTTTTAGATTAAAAATTTCTAGATTCAGGCGTTTTATAATTATAAAAAATTATTTATTTTTACAATTTATATATTTTTATACATTAAAAAAGAAATAAGATTTTATTATTTTATTATTATATAAAATTACAAAATAATCATTAATGAAAAAATAAGAGATTCTTTTATTCTATTATTATTTAAAATTTTAAAAATAATTTTATTTCCCATAAATAAAATACATTTAATTTTTTTCGAAAATAAAGAATGAAATGGTAATATTTTCTTTCATATATTTTAATATTAATTTAGTTTATTAATATATATTTAGTCATAAAAGTAACAAAACCTGGAAAATAAGAATACAGTCCTTTGCTTATTCAACACATTTTATAAGCCAGAAGCGGTCTACTCGTGGGCTGGCATCTTTTCCTAATATTTAGCCAGAGGCGGTCTACTCATGGGCTGGCATCTTTTCCTAATATTTAAAGCCAGAGGCGGTCTACTCATGGGCTGGCATCTTTTCCTAATATTTAAAGCCAGAAGCGGTCTACTCGTGGGCTGGCATCTTTTCCTATTATTTAAAGCCAGAGGCGGTCTACTCGTGGGCTGGCATCTTTTCTTAATATTTAAAGCCAGAGGCGGTCTATTCGTGGGCTGGCATCTTTTCCTAATATTTAAAGCCAGAAGCGGTCTACTCGTGGGCTGGTCTCTTTTCCTAATATTTAAAGCCAGAGGCGGTCTATTCGTGTGCTAGTTATTTAATAAATTTAATCCAGAGGCGATCTATTCGTGTGCTGGTTATTTAATAAATTTAATTCAGAGGCGATCTATTCGTGCTGGTTATTTAATAAATTTAATCCAGAGGCGAACTATTCGTGTGCTGGTTATTTAATAAATTTAATCCAGAGGCGATTTATTCGTGTGCTGGTTATTTAAAAAAATATATCCAGAGGCGAACTATTCGTGTGCTGGTTATTTAATAAATTTAATTCAGAGGCGATCTATTCGTGTGCTGGTTATTTTAAAAATATATCCAGAAGCGAACTATTCCTGTGCTGGTTATTTAATAAATTTAATCCAGAGGCGAACTATTCGTGTGCTGGTTATTTAATAAATTTAATCCAGAGGCGATCTATTCGTGTGCTGGTTATTTAATAAATTTAATTCAGAGGCGATCTATTCGTGTGCTGGTTATTTAATAAATTTAATCCAGAGGCGAACTATTCGTGTGCTGGTTATTTAATAAATTTAATCCAGAGGCGATTTATTCGTGTGCTGGTTATTTAAAAAATATATCCAGAGGCGAACTATTCGTGGGCTGGTTATTTAATAAATTTAATTCAGAGGCGATCTATTCGTGTGCTGGTTATTTAAAAAAATATATCCAGAGGCGAACTATTCGTGTGCTGGTTATTTAATAAATTTAATCCAGAGGCGAACTATTCGTGTGCTGGTTATTTAATAAATTTAATCCAGATGCGATTTATTCGTGTGCTGGTTATTTAAAAAAATATATTCCAGAGGCGAACTGTTTGTGTGCTGGTTGTTTAATAAATTTAATCCAGAGGCGATTTATTCGTGTGCTGGTTATTTAAAAAAATATATCCAGAGGCGAACTATTCGTGTGCTGGTTATTAAAAAAAATGTAATACAGTTTGCATGTACGCTTTGGTTTTTTGAAAAAAATGATTTGTATGTTGTCTAAACATGATCTATCGTGTCATAGTTATAATTTTCAGTAATAATTTTATAAGCTAAGGACTGTACTTATTTTTCAGAGATTTTATTTTTGTTCAGGATTACATAAAGAGATAAAGTAAATGACATCTTATTTTTTATATAATAACAATATTATACAAAATATTAATCCATTTATTTTTTTACAGGCGACAGTTATTAAAACAGATTAAAGAGACAAATGACTCCAGGAGCATGAAGGGTACTAGCGATAAATCCATCGATTTTGAGAAGTCGGTAGAATCTCCTCCCGATATGATGGATTCAAAAGTTAGTACCCAAACAATGCAATGCCTGGAGTCAACTTCAGATACAGATATGTGTAGCTATCAAAATGTCCAACTTTGCGAAGATAATTTTCTTATCGATAATGGCCCTCTGGATACAAATCGTATTCAGGAAAGCATGCCCGAAGGCCGTCGCATTGTCGACATCTCTTTTATGTGGAATGAAATCCACAGAACATTTGATAATCATGCGCGAGGAATAGAGTGCCAATTTAAAGATTGGAAACTCATAAATTCTCGTCGTAATGGATTAATGACGCAGTTGTTCTTCAAATGCCAAATGTGCAATTATGAAGTCAATATCTGGTCAGAACCCACAGAGCCGGAAACATTGGACGTTAATACGGCTGCTGTAGCAGGAACTATCACAGTTGGAATTGGTTTTGCCCAATTGGAAGAGCTGTGTGCAGCTATAAATATTCCATGTATGTCCGATAAAACTTATATCAAATATCGAGAAAAGGTAATCGATGATTTTGAGACAACAGCTATGGAAAATATGAAAATAGCTGGCGAAGTTGAAAAGCAACTCGCTCTCGAAAGAAAAGAAACAATAAATGGTATTCCGTATATAACTGTTATAGCGGATGGTAGTTGGATGAAGAGATCGTACGGCAACGCGTACGATTCTCTTTCCGGCGTTGGTGCAATAATTGGTTACCGCACAAAAAAGATTCTTTTTGTCGGTGTCCGCAATAAATTTTGCACGATATGTGATATGGCGGAAAGAAATAGAATCGAACCAAGACACCATAAATGTTACAAAAATTTCGATCGTAACGCAAGCTCCACAAGTATGGAGAGCGACGCCATAGCAGAAGGCTTTAAAAGTAGCCTGGAAATGCATGGAATGATCTATAGAACAATTATTGCCGATGGTGATAGCAGCGTATATCAGACCATCGTTGATAGCAGACCATATCGCAAACAAATGATTACCGTGAAAAAAATTGAATGTACAAATCATTTGCTTCGCAATCTCTGCAAAAAGTTGAGGATTGTAGCAGAAACAACTCAGCAAAAAATGCAAAGAAAGCGTGGTTTCGTCTATCTACGAAATGTTGTAAAAAACAACATTTTGAAGATACGAAAAGAAGTGATAAAAGCAATCGATTTACGAGGAAAAGAAGAGCAACCTGATCATTATAAGGCTATGGAATTGCAAAAAGATATATTAAATATTCCTAGCCATATATTTGGTGAACATAAACGATGTAAAGAACGCGATCGTATTTGTGACTGTGCTGACAAAATGGAGAAAAATTATGTACCGTTTCTCAAGTTGCACGGTCTTTATCAAAAAGTAGAGAGTGCTATGATATATTGAAGCGCTTATTCTGATAGCTTGTTGCTGAAATTAACCAATAATCCTGCAGAATCAACTCAATAATCTGCAAAGAAATTGGTGGAAAGCGCATCAATTTTGGTAATCGAGGCTCCTATAATGCTAGAATTGCGGGGGCAGTTGTGCAATATAATACACAAGTTCTCACGCAAGTGCATCAAAATATATGTAAAAGTGTTCCTCCCATTATCGAGACTTTGGAAAAGCGACGACAAGCAAAAGTTGCAAGAACCAGAGAATCTCGAGAAATGAATGGAAGGCAAAAAAAGTTTAAGCGGGAATCAGGAACAGATTGTCATTATGGCCCGCAATCACAAAAACCGGATCTCCCACTTGATGTTTTTGAGCAACTTCGACAAAATCATTTGGAAAAGTTGCTTGAAAATGCCAAAAATTGGAGACAAATTGAACGTGATACAATGGAGCAAAGTGAATCTGATTTGTGGCACTCATTAAGACAGGAAATGTTGACGGCGTCTAATTTTGGAATCGTATGTCGCATGAGACCGACAACGTCTTGCGCCGCAATTGTAAAAAATATTTTATTTCCTCCTTCAATCGATACCGCGGCTATGAAATATGGTCGCGAGAAAGAAAATATTGCGAAAACAGAATTGGCCATAACATTAAAAAAGGAGATTAAAACTTGCGGATTATTCATTGACATTGAAAATCCATGCTTAGGTGCTTCTCCTGATGGACTCATTGATAAAGATGGTCTGGTAGAAATAAAATGTCCTCTGTCAGCTGAGCATTTAACAGCGGAAGAGGCCATAAAAACGCTGCCTCAACTAAAAGGCATCTTTGATAAGAAAAATTCAAATAAGGAATCAGAATCATCGATTTTTCTATCAAATTCAAGGGCAGTTAAATATAACGCAGCGAGATTATTGTATTTTCGCTGTATGGACGCCAAAAAGCATGAAAATAGTACGTGTTAATAGGGACAATGTATTTTGGAATAATAAAATGCTGCCCTTTTTAACACGTTTCTATTATGATTGCATACATAATTGAAGCTCAACAAGAAGCAGCGAAAAAAATTATTAAGCGAAAAAGTCTTGGACAATGTAATTCAGAAGACGAAAACATTATCCAAAAAGATGAATGTTTCGAATCTGAAATAAATGTTTCCAATATTTTAGCAATGGAAGCAACCATTGTTACTGCTCCGAGTGCAGAACAAGATGACGATTGCATCGTTGTTAGTTACTCCAAAAATAGAGAACTAACTGAAGACGATGTAGCAAAGCAAAGAGAATTTTTAGATAATTCAGTTGCTCCTTTATATGTAGTAAAGGATAATGTTTTACTTATAGGTAGCAAAATAAATGACGAATCATTAGACCTACTATTACGCGTTATAAGAGATGATTCTCATTTTGAAACACAAAGTGTGCTATATTTGGAATATCCTCATATAATTGTAGCAAGTCGTAGCGACAAAAGCTTACAAATTATTGGAGGAAATTGTAGTGATCATTGGCGATGTATTTTTTGTGACGGCACCAAACTTCGAGTGTACGATAGTTTACCTGGTTGTACATACGATAAATTGATGCCTAAAGAAAAAAATTATATTCATCGCCGTTATCCACAAATAAATAAAAATAATATAATATTTGAAAAGGTTCAAGCACAACCTGATGGTATATCCTGTGGAATTTATGCTGCAGCTTTCGCTACAACTATAGCCTTAGGAGGAAATCCTTGTAAGGAGAAATATTCCACTAATGTGAAATATATGAGGCATTTTTTTAAAATTGTAGCAGAAAATAGACTGTCGCCTTTTCCAAAATGAATATCGTTGGAAAAAGACGTCAATGCAAATATCTCGTTTGCATATATCGGAGAGACGAAAAAAATACATATATAATGGTTGCGTCTCACGGGAATGGGCGATGGAGGGGCTCATTCTATTCTCGATATAAATATATTATTTCGAGGCAACAAATGTATTGTGAATATTTGTAAATTTTTAAATTTACAAATATACAATATATTACTTCAAATAACTTGCACAATACATTTAATATTATTAGCTTTTGATTATATCGATTAGTAAACGAGTCGTGCATAATTTGTAATTTGTTAAAAAAGTTACACGCAAATATCCTTTTTATTGTATATACAGAATGTCGCAGCGCATTATAAATAAGCGCTTGTAGAGCGCAGTAAATTGAACAACACTCCCATATCATTTTGCGCGATTGTCGCAATAATAACAGAAATATTGAATAAAATCGGACGAATGTGTGTGTGTATGAGAGAGAGAGAGAGAGAGAGAGAGAGAGAGAGAGAAACGTTCGGCCGCTCGTGCTATAGCATGGGCCAGACATTTTGTCGGCACGCGGCAAGAGGACGGTCAGCGCGGCGCGCCGCTGCCATTGCTTACACCGCTATCGCCGCACCGCGCTGACCCTCCCTTTGCCGCGTGCCGACAAAATATCTGGCCCATGCTATAGCACGAGCGGCCGAACATTTCTCTCTCTCTCTCTCTCATACACACACACATTCGTCCGATTTTATTCAATATTTCTGTTATTATTGCGACAATCGCGCAAAATGATATGGGACTGTTGTTCAATTTACTGCGCTCTACAAGCGCTTATTTATAATGCGCTGCGACATTCTGTATATACAATAAAAAGGATATTTGCGTATAACCTTTTTAACAAATTACAAATTATGCACGACTCGTTTACTAATCGATATAATCAAAAGCTAATAATATTAAATGTATTGTGCAAGTTATTTGAAGTAATATTGTATATTTGTAAAATTTACAAATAATATTTATAAATATATTCACAATATGATTTTATTATACATATCAGTATTTTGACAATATATATATTTTTTTACATTTTTCATATATTTTTACATATTTTATATATTTTCATATATATATATATATATATATATATATATAATTATATTTTTATTATATATATAGACATAACTAATGAGCAATAGTAGAATTGTGCAATATGTATGCAATAAAGACAGATCTATGCTCTAAAATCGTTGCTTGTACGAGACGATAGAGCAGTGAAAATGCAACATATTTTTTGTTCCAATAAACACAATTAAACACAACGTAAAGAAAAGCTTTCACATTGCTCTTTGTAAAATATGCATGTCTTTTTATTCTAGACAATACTGTCGGTAACATAACTATAAGTGTTGGTAATATACCGACACTTATAGTTATGTTAAAATGAGGGCGCCTACCCGTCGGAGTTCGGCTGCGACTCCGGCATCCTCTTAATAGTTGCACGAAATGTGTGACAAAAGGAAAAACAAAAAAAATCGCAGGTGTTTTCCTAAATTAAATGCCAAAAGACGAACAGATGGAGATTTTTTAGACTATAGTGATAAGAAGTACCACGAAAAGAGAACGATTCTCGATTCTATACCAGAACTGGGATTGGTATCTAATGTAACTTTAGATTATATGCACCTAATACTGTTAGGCGTTGTTAAAAAAATGATAACATTATGGATTCACGGCGAAAACACATATAGACTCGGTCGTCTACAAATTCTTAAAATCTCGAAACGGCTTGAAAATGATATGAAACCATTTATTTCAAAAGAATTCGGTCGAAGACCTCAAACCTTGGAGTTTTCGAAGCTGTGGAAAGCTATTGAATTTCGGCAATTCCTTCTTTATACGGGGCCAATTGTTTTAAGAAAGATCTTGCCAAAAGCGATGTACGATCACTTCATGACGCTTCATGTTTTGATAAGAATATTATGCGACGTGGAACGGCATCAGAATAAATTCAACTACGCAGAAAGTCTTGCGAAACATTTTATCAAGTCATTCGCTAAAATATACGGCGTGCATCATGTAACGCACAACGTTCATGGCATTATCCACCTCGTAGAAGATGCAGTTACATGGATCTATAGAAAAGTTTAGTGCATTTAAATTTGAGAATTTCATGCAGATAAATATGAAATATATATGCTGAAAAATATGATACATAAACCAGAGAAACCACTGCAGCAAATAGCCCGGCGCTATGGAGAAATAAAAACTGCATGTTCAAATTATAATAAAAGCACAAACGATAATTTAGAACTTGTTGCTACTTCTCTTCATGTCAAGGTCCTCTACTTGAGAACTGTATTAATCCACAGTATAAAGTTATAAAATCATTGACTTTTACTATCAAAACTACTGGAAATGCTGATAATTGTTGTATTCTAAAAAATGGTGATATATTTGAGATTCAAAATATAGCTTCCTGTCGTGAAACCCGAGAATTAATGATAATAGGCCGACAGCTCACCAAGGAAGATTTTTTCATGATTCCATGCCCATCATCATTGCTGGACATATATAAAGTTAAATATATACGTAGCGAAAGATTATCCTTACGACCACTCAGCGATATTGTAAACAAATGTGTAAAACTCCCACACAAATCAGGATTTGTCGTTTTCCCATTCTTACATACTGATAATTAAGATTTAAGGAGAATTATAAGTCACTGCTGGGATTTACTTGCACATTTCGGCCAGATCTTGTGATTCACGCCTACTGCTTCCTACTTATCGCTCGCGCATTAATGAATCGCCGGACATACGTAACTATAAGGAGCGTGGCACTTCATCTCACGAGCGTTCATATGTAGGAAGACAGTGCAAGTACTGCACTGATACTGCTTTTGTATAAAAAAACACGAGGATCGGATGTACAATATATAAGTCAGTTGTGGAATATGAAATGTACGACAAATTGGAGTTTTAAATGCTCTATTAAGCGATTTACCATATATAGTTATTAGGCACATCGTTCACCTTAAAGGCTAATGTACAGTATGCTTTTTGCTTCTTGTTTCTTTAGAAATTAACCAATTGCAGTTGATTTTAAGAAGAATAATCGAACAGGATTGGATTAATTTTTAAGGAACAGAAAACAAATAGCACATTGTAGATTAGGTCTAGTATTTATCAATTCTGAATTTATCAAATTTTCAGCTCTTATCAAGATGACATCTAATCGATATGCAGTCATTGAATTTGACGATGGCGTCAGTCTTGCTCCTGAAAAATGGTTGACACCTCGCAAAACTCATTGTTATTGGCCTCCGTATAAAAGTAAAACAAGGCTCTCCGTATAAAAGTAAAACAAGAATATCAAGGGCTATTGAGAATCAAGAAGATACGGCCGAAAATTGGAGTTTGTACAATATTAAAAAAATATTGGCTTCGGCGAGTATGATAATTTCTTATATTTTGATAATTCTATGTCAATGCATTTGCGAAAAAGATTCTACAAGATTCATAAATATTAATCTTAATTATCGTTTTTTCTTTTTTTTTTTAGAAACCTATAAACGTGCAAAGGAAGTGTTCACAGGCTTTAATAATGTCTGATATTAATACTGATTCTGATGTCGAAAAAATTAAATCAACTAAAACGTCATCTGCAATTATTGAGTCTTTTTCGCCGATTAACTTCGACGACGCAGGCTCCAGCTGTAATGAAGATAGTGAGACCGAAAAATCCGATCTAAATACATCAAATGCTCATGCAAAAATAAAAAGAAAAAATCAAGTTTCACCTATAAATGACCAATCTATCACTAACGATCTGTCACTAACCCGACAGTCAAGTTTGCCGCAAAATCGTAAGGAACAAATCTATTAAAAAAATTAATATTTGTAATCATATATCATCCTTTTAAGCTGTATTTTTATTGTTTTCATAGATGAGAATTGCAACAAAACAATTCTACGAGTAATGGCTAATATTGATTTGAAAATAGATACATTAATCGCTGAGATTCGTAATATAAAATTGATGGCAATAAAAACGATGGACGAAGAAATCGAAAAAACGGAGTCAAATTTTGAAAGCTTATCCCTTACTGACAGAAGCTGATTTAATAAAAGAAGAACGACGTCTATCGACTGACATACATTATAAAAACAATTTAGTAAGTATTATAATATTTGTGTAGTGTATATTTTCTGATGTTTCGTTTACATCACGAAGATATATAAATTATAAAAATAAAACTAATGTACATATAAAATATTCATGAAATCTTGAAACTTTTTAAACAAAACTAAAGAACACCAAAATAATGATACAGTTTCATAACTGAAATATATTTTTTGCAATCCACACACACATTTATTGATGCAAATGTTCTTTTATTACTTATTAACTTGTCATATAGCTCAGAATGCACAAATGAATCAAATTGACTTTGCAAGATCTCATTCTATTTGAACCCAAACAAGTAAAAAAATAACAAAAATGTCATCGCGTCAAAAAAAAAATTATAACAAAAGTAAATATATCTTCTGTACATAAGCTTTAAATTGAAAATTCTATACTCGGATCAGAAAGAACCTTTTTACAAAAGGACGAGTCAAAGGATGACAAATTGAAAATGAAACAATTTTTGCACAGATGAACTAGACTGCAAAAAAATATTTCAGTTATAAAATTGTTTCCTTATTGCGGTCTTTTTTGATTAGTTTTTTTTATAAAGTTTTAAGATTTCACATGTGCAATAGCATCACAGTTTTATTTTAGTAATTCTTAGGTGACTCGACCCTCCTCTATATATGACTATATGATGATTTTCAAAATTATATTAACTGTGCATCTTGTAAATTTTAGAATATTCTTGCAGATTAAGGACGGGTATTTTTGTACAAAACGACGTAAAAAATACTGTATCAAAGCTAATGCAGGAAATAATGAGCAACGCATTAGCTTCGAATTATAGCTTCCACGGAGCCCATAAAAAAAAGCATTCGAGAAACTAAAACTTTATGATGTTATATCAAGTAAGTCAAATCGTATCAAAATAAGCATAACAAATTCATGCTAATGATTTAACTATAATATTTTATTTCTATTTTATTTTTTATCTATCACGAAATATTTGAAATAGCAATTATATAAATTATGATTAAATTAATTTTAATTTGTATAAGTATCGTCCGCTGCCGCTTTACGAAGCCTCTCGTTGTTAACAAGGATATAAGTGATCAAATCATGGCTGCGTCATGCCCCTGCGCGCTTATCACGAGAACAAAAGTGAGTTTTATTTAGCATATGTTTACTTATAGTTTACTATATAAATTTTTTCTTTTAGCCTACTTACAATTAGCATGGTAACGATTCATATTATTCGGCTTTTACATACTTATTTGGTCAGCGAGCGACTTTTCAGGGATCCTCCGTGGCAATCGGCATTGCATCCATCGAGTGAGATACCAACATCGCTCTGGAGTCGCATATCACTGTGTTAAAAAGCAGCATTAGGTGTGAGGTCTGGATAGCTCAGTGGTCTAGAGCAGTTGCCCGGAAAGCGAAAGATTCGGGTTCGATTCCCGATCCAGCCACTTGCGCCTCACATATTTTTCTAGTCTGCGAATATTGTTTTCTAGCAATTATTCGTTAGGCTGAAAAATGTGTGAATGCTCTCTCCACAGGATATGCGTCAATGCCGTTGCCACGGATGGATTCTGTCGCTCGTTGATCAAATGGGCGTTAAGACACGTCCGACCTCCTCCCACATACATCCCTATCTTTCTCTGGAATAAAGTATTACGTTTATTTAGTTTTCTTGCAGCAAATACATAAAATTTTATGTATTATTGCTGTAAAGTAGGCCATTTTATTTGACAAAACATGGAACGATTTCGTAATTTACCTACGCTTTATTCCATTAAGTATTTGCTGCAAGAAAGCTAAATAAAAGTAATACTTTATGATATATGTAAATAAGGCGAATAATATAAATCGTTGCCCTGTTAAGTAGGCTGGAAGAAAAAATATTAGTTTTAGAGAAAATATTAATTTACATATACAAAACTTTTTCAGGAAGACAACAACACATGTTGGGAACGATTTGGAAATCGTAGCCAAGAATGAAAGCAATGTCGTCGAAGTCAACAATGGAAAACAGATTGACAATATTACGGCTACTAACGCAGCTGACAAAAGTATCGATAAAATGGTTAATGAGAATATGACAAATAATGATGAGGAAATATAAAAACGAATAGTCAGCTTTTACACGATTATTCTATCTTTTTTATGGAACTTTTTGATGGTTCATAAAAAAGATAGAATATATATTATTATAATGTAAGACTATGTCATGCTCATGTTCATAATTTACATATACAATTACATTTATAATTCTTTAAATCGCTATTATTCTTTTAATTTGTTTTTTTTATTGTAAAACCATTATTTTATTTTTATTTTGCATATATCGCGATTTTTTAAAATAACTGCTCTCATAAAATTATATTTTCTGCATTTTTAACAGTAATAATATATTCATTTATTATTTATTCATTAATGTATTAATGATTATTACGTATTCATTATATAAGAGTAGATTATTAGACAAAATCTTTTGAGCAAAGAGAAATGTAAATGTGTATTTTAAATACTTATGATGTAACTGATATGTATGTGCAATATACGTATTGATACGTATGTGCAATATAATGTACTTTTCAATAATATATTCGTATTTTAACCAATTATTAGATACAATATCACTTTTTTAGGGGGCTCTCACCTGTTTATTTCTTAACTTTATATTATCTCGACTGTATATCTTATCTGTATGCGAACACAACTGTCTTTGTGCACTATCTGTATATCTTCTTGACAATACGCTGCTCATTTTGAATGACTGGATATCCAATATTGAGCACACATATAGTGGAGACAACGTACAGTTGGTGCACACAAAAATTTTTAATCGTCTATATAGATGATGTGAATACTTGTGACAATATGCAGCTGAAGAGTGTATACATGAGAGAGAGTTCCGCGTTTCTTCGATAATGTTCTTATTGACGTTTTTATAGAATCTAGATTGTCTTATTAGTCTTGATATAATATGGATAATATGCCTTTATACAATCTGGTCTTTTATTAGTTTTGACAAGATTGTCCCATTATGGTAAAAAAATCGTAATGGGATTCTCTCATAGGATGCCCAAGGACGTAAATGTCCGCTTTTTTTTACCGCAATGGGACAATCTCGCTGACGTCTTAAAAAGGTCCTTACGATGACCCAAAATTTTCATAAGACATTATAAGAACCTTTTTAAGACGTCAGCAAGATTGTCCTATTGAGGTAACAAAAGCGGATATTTACGTCCTATGGGCATCCCATGAGACGATCTCATTACGATCGCGGAGTAATTGGCATGATGTCCTAAAGACGTATTTTGGATGTTCTTTTAATGTCCTCGATATCTTATAAAAATCTTGAGCCATCGTAAGGACCTTTTTAAGATGTCTGCAAGATTGTCCCATTGCGGTAAAAAAGCGGACATTTACGTCCTATGGGCATCCCATGAGACAATCCCATTACGATCTCGGGGTAATTGGCATGATGTTCTAAAGACGTATTTTGGACGCATATTTTAATGTCCTTTCGATATCTTATCAAAATCTTGGGCCATCGACCTTTTTAAGACGTCTGCAAGATTGTCCCTTGCGGTAAAAAAAGCGGACATTTACGGTCCTATGGGCATCCTATGAGACGATCCCATTACGATCGCGGGATAACTGGCATGATGTCCCACGGACGTATTTTGAACGTATATTTGTTGTTTGGGTTAATAAATAAAATCATTTTATCAAAATACATTCTTTTATTATCATCATTTTGTAATCAATTTGAATGGTAAATATACAAAGTGAATATTTACACTACCGCAACCACTAAATCTAACTATATTCTAACAGTTATGAATTATGTCTAAACAAAAAAAGAAAATAAAAGCAATTATTTATAATAATTTGACATAATTCTAAAGACAATCTTTCAGGACAATAAAAAACAATTAAATTATTAAACATACATAAATTTTCTTATCTTATAAACTAGCATCACAGACTTAACAGAAATACACTATTGAATGAAATCGCGATATAGGACTATAATCTCTTTTCTCTTTCAATCTATCTGTAAAGAAATATACATTTTTAACTCTGGCAATTTTTAAAAACTACACTATTTCTAAGAAAATAAAAGATAAAAAATAAACGTTCATTGAATACAGCCTTTAACCATGAAAATAATAAGTGTTATAAAGAAGCCATGTACGGATTATTTACGGTTTATAAATCTATCTATATCTAAAAATATTTAAAAATAAAATTCTTTACCTGACTTAATCTTTTATAAATAATATTTATGTGTGCAGAATCCTCTCAATTATTAGAATATAACTATGATAAATTTTCTTTGAAATAGACCATACAATTCTTTTAAAAGACAATAACAATATATGTGGAGTTATAGGCTATTGAATGCGCGCGCGCCTACACACACGCGCGCACACACACACACACACACACAGGGTGAGTCATTTTAATCGACGCACGCAAATATCTCGTAAAGTAAGTGTTACGTCCGGTGGACTACGATTCTTTTCTTTCTTCGAAACGATATCGTGGAAGAAAAAAAATCAAGGATTGGCTTGCATTTGAAACACAAAGCGATCCTTCTTCAGAATAATGATAGCGCATAGAAAAACGCAACCTAACCCGCGTATATAACCATTTAAACCTAACAAATCTAATACTGAGAATGGCCAGTCGAGATAGCGTTAACGAAACTCTAAATAAATTCGTGAATTATAAGACGAAAAGTTGTTATAAGAAATTCCAACTGTCCCGTATATATTGGTACGGCTTTATGTTTGAAGCCTCTCTATCTAAAGAATTTTTAAACTAAAGATCTGGTTCTCGGGAATATTGTCAAAATCTAAACATACAGCAATATTTTTGAAATTGATAGTGCACGTACGCTCGTTCGACAGGCCACCCTGAAGCGTTCTCCGAATCGTTAAATCATCAAGAACGATAAGCTAATCCACTTACTCCCACTCTCTACTGGATGGAGCTAAGTCTCCAGCTAAAGGGCTTAAGGGGTAACACCACTCTAGAAATTTCAAAAAATCGATTTTTTTTTTGCTTAAAATATACTTTATGGTCATAAAAATAATATACAATTGGTCTTATGGGGGAAAAAAAAATTTAAAAGTGTTGTTTCTCGATTTTGCCGCAGCGTCTTGGAGCACGCGTCGAGCGTATTTCGGTGCGTTTGGATTTGTTACCTTTCTACCACTTTTATCGTTAGAAATAGAAAGTGGCTCTTACACACAAAGCAAAAGGTCTTTCGGGTTCCTTAGAAGCCCACTAGGTTGCGCTAATAATGTCTGTGTGAGCAGCTGGTCGGCTCCTATGTGTGAGTTTGTTAGTATACAGTTAGAAAGCGACGCCGCGTAGACGCTTTGTTTTGATTATTTCATTGTGTTGTTTTACAATAATATAAAATAAAAATGAGTAATAAAACACCAGTGTACCAAGGAAAAAAGTCACAGCAAGGATCAAGTTCTAATTTGAAGAGACCACGTGTTTCAAGGCGTCGACCGCTTAACCGTTATGAACTTGAAAAACCAAACATTGAAAACGTTGGCACGTCGGCTAGAAAACTAGCAGCAATCGATCCGCAAGATGTTGAAGTTGAAGAAGGATTCGGTTACCGTATTTTAAATTTTTTAGCAGTTTTTTCTGCTCTATCGCAAGTTGTTGTGTGTAAGAAATGCAAGTCTGATGTAACGTTCACCGAATCTGGAAAGCGCGGCCTTGGTTTCAAAATTGTTGTATCGTGTCAAAAATGTGATAAAGTTATCATTCCAAGTTCTCCTTTTATTGAGAAAGGATATGATATCAACCGAAGAATCGTTCTGGCTATGCGGCTATTGGGAGTAGGATTAAATGGCATTATTAAATTTTGCGCAGTCATGGATCTTCCACGCCCAATTTTTCAATCTTTCTATGATAAAATTGTACAGAGAATCGCCATTGGAGCTGAAGCTGTTTGTCAGCTAAGTATGAAAACTGCTGTTCAAGAGGAAAAAGAAAAAAGTAATTATAAAGGAGAAACGCGTGGTGTAACAGTGTCCGGTGATGGTTCTTGGAGAAAGCGTGGTTTCTCGTCTCTTTATGGATTTGTTTCCCTTATTGGATGGTACACAGGCAAAGTAGTTGATGTTATAGTGAAGTCTAAATATTGTAAGGCTTGTGAGTCTTGGGAAAAAAAAAGTGATACCAATGAGTATCAAGAATGGGCTCAAACACATCAAGAGACTTGTCAAGCAAATCACGAAGGCTCCGCAGGAAAAATGGAAGTAGACGCGGTTATTGAAATGTTCCAGCGCTCTACATCTTTACATGACGTACATTATGCAAACTACGTGGGAGATGGTGATTCTAAGACATTTAAAGGTATTTTAGATTCTAATCCTTACGAAAATTGCATTGTACAAAAAAAAGAATGTATTGACCACGTGCAAAAACGAATGGGCTCCCGCCTTCGTAAATTGAAACAAAATAAAAAAGGACTTGGTGGCAAAGGAAAACTGACTGGAAAATTGATCGATGAACTAACGATTTATTATGGCTTGGCAATACGTAGAAATTGTAACTCAGTCGAACAAATGAGAAACGAAATTTATGCAACGCTTTACCATAAATTGTCCACTGACGAAAATCCACAACACGAAAGGTGCCCACGCGGAGAAGATTCTTGGTGCTCGTGGCAGAAAGCGCAGGCCACTGGAGACTTGAACCACACTCATAAAACACCTATGTCGGAAGAAGTCTTCAAAGCAATCCTTCCGATTTACGAAGAACTGAGTCGTGACGAATTACTCTCTCGTTGTTTGGGCGGCTACACGCAAAACAGCAACGAGAGCTTCAACGCGATTGTCTGGTCAATGGCTCCAAAGTCAGTTTCCAGTGGCAAATATGTTCTCGATACAGCAGTATACATAGCAGCAGCAATATACAACGATGGCCTCTTAAGTCTATTGACACTAATGCAGGAATTAGGCATGAAAATTGGGACCAATTGTTATAATTTTTACGTAGAAACAAATGAGCGCCGTATCAAGTTTTCCGAGAGGTCACTGACAGAAGCTGCTAAAAAGGACAGAACTTTTATAAAATCAATGAGGAAAGAAGAAGAGGATGCAAGCATAAATATTGAAGGTCAAATGTATGGAGCAGGCATCGCAGATTAAAGGTAAAATAAAAATTTCAAGGATTTAAGTACTTGTAAAACTTTAAACGCGTTTTTCTCGAAATCACTTTTTTCAAACTGAGCGGACAAATTGCTCAAAAACTACTGCATGGATCGACTTGAAATTTTAACAGTAGCTTCACAATTACATTCTCCAAAGAAGTACGTAGCCGTTTTTCGATCGAATGCGAATTTTTATTTTTATAAACAATTTACTGCCAATTTCTTTGCCAAAAATCGATTTTTTTTTTCATAAGTGCACCATTTCTCCAAAAATCGGTTTAAAACAAAATCCCTGCGTACTTCTCTAGCCAATGATATGTAGTTTAAGAAAATTTTTTATTTTTTGTTCCAGGTCTAAAACTTTTCCAGAAACTTGTCCGCTCGCAAAGGACTCTTAAAAAAAGGTGTATTCAGAGATATGCGGTGGCGCCGCCATTTTGTATTAAAATGTCAATAAAAAAATTTTTTTTATATTTCAATACATAATTAATCAAACCTCAAAATAAAAATCCTGTTCCTTTTTCCATACTCTTACAAAAAAATGTCAAAGTTAGGCCATTTTTTTCGACCTCTAGAGTGGTGTTACCCCTTAACCAATTAAAATCTTAAGAAACGCCTCTCCTACCAAAAATCAGCCTCTTTATCCTTAAGAAGAATTGAAATTATTACAAAAAATTCCCATTATCCAGTAAAGAGGAGGAGTAATAACTTTAAAATGCAAGCGCAAGGCGCGACCCTGTGCTAATAAGCACTACAGTTGACAGTTCAGTACGCTAATTCTTCCGACGAGCAGCAGTGCAGTTGACAGTTCAGTTCACAGTTGTTAAAGAAAGCACGAGATTGATTAATCGAACTCAGATTAACACACTGAATCTTTAATTATAGTACTTTATTTCGAACACTGAATTTTAAGCGAGCACAATCAATTGAAACTATTTATTACAGCAGTGAATTTGTCGCGAGAGTTGATTCGGTTAACCGTCGGCGAATATGTTGTTTAATCGAAAACTCGAGCGCTATTGTAACGAACAGCTGATTTTGAAAGTTGCGTGGCGAGACGCGCGGTAAGACGCTCGAGAATTGAAAAAAAGTAAATACGGCTCGTCGGGGAACCGCTGTACGGATTTCACAAGAAGGCGAATAAAATAACTAAGACCATGAAATAATCGGAATGAATCGTTACGCATCGAGAAGACGAGTAAATTCTAAACTAATCAGTAACAATTTTTTTTTAAACATTACCGCCTGCTTCAGATGCGTGACGAACGCCAATGAACTAGACTCTAATGACAGAGTGAAATTGATACAGTAAATACAGAATTACAGAACATACAAGGAAATACATCGAATGATTACACTGAATACACGGAATAGAATTAACATGAGAGTCGTAGATAACGCAATAAGCGAAGTACAAGAAAAAAAATTCGAACGCGAGGTAGCAATGACAGTCTATTGCGTATTAAATTCGAATAAATGCAAGTATCGAATTTTATAATTTTATTATTAAATCGAAAGCGGACATAGTTTTACGATGGGTCTTTTAAATTCAGACGTAGCAGTTCGTACCGTAACAACGCGTATTTGACCGTCAGACCTAGGATGAACGGCGGTTACTCGCGCTAACGGCCATTTGGACGGTGGAAATCGCTCATCGAGAATTAATACGAGAGAACCAATCGATAGTAGATTAGAGGACTGCTGCCACTTGTTTGGAATCTGAAAAAATTCGTATCTTCGCTGAAGATACTCAGTTGACCAGCGATGCCAAAATCGTTCGAGCATGTGACGGAGAAGTTGCCACCGTGACAACCGTGTAATCGGTGTTTCGGCTAATGATGGCTCCGGAATGACGATAAGCGACTCTCCAACTAGAAAGTGCGCGGGTGTTAACGCGGTAATGTCGGCGAGGTCGTCAGAGAGAGAGCGCAAAGTGGACGTGAATTTAAAACGCCCTCGATCTGCACAAGGAGCGTACTGAACTCTTCATACATCAGCACGGAATCGCCGAGGACGCATCGAAGGTGAAATTTAGTCGACTTCACCGCAGCTTCCCATTTGCCCCCGAAATGTGGGGCTGAAGAAGGATTAAATTTCCACGTAGTGCCGTCGGTAGCGAGCAGACGAGAGTTCTGCGATTTCTTTAGACGCGGAATTAAACATACGTCGGAGTTCAGCATCGGCGCCGACAAGATTTGTGCCGCAATCGCTCGTTAAAGTATTGCATCGGCCGCGTCTACTAATAAAGCGTCGGTACGCCGCGATGAATCCTTGCGAAGAGTACTCCGTGGCAAGCTTGAGGTGGACTGCTGATGTGGCGAAGCACACGAAAACAATTAGATAACCCTTGTATGTGCGAGAGGCGCGTCCACGCCAGGTGCGAAGATTGAAGGGGCCGGCATAGTCCACGCCGGAATTCAAGAATGGGCGCTTTGGAGTGACGCGAGACGTTGGTAGCGAGCCCATCATTTCTCTGGCGGTGACGGCGCGATGTCGAATGCATCGAACGCATCGACGAATGAAGGCACTGATTGGGGCGCGACCGCCGAGGATCCAATATTGCTGTCGCAACGTTGCCAGCACGACCTGCACTCCACCATGAAGCGTTTGCTGATGAATATCTGAAATCACGAGACGTGAAAACGGAGTCACGGGGCAATATAGCTGGATGTTTGCTGTCTGAATCCAGCAATGAATTATTTAAGCGTCCGCCGATGCGAAGAATGCCTTCTGAGTCGACAAATGACGAGAGTTTGAGAAGCGGATACGAGCGTGGAAGTGCGGTTTTCTGACGTGAGAGCAGATATCCAATTCTCTGCTAAAGTGAGTCCTCTGCGTCTCCTTCAACCAAAACTTGCGAGCTTTGAGAATCTCATCCGCAGTCAATGAGGAAGGACGCTGGAGTTCTTTAAAGCAATCCGTTGCGCGCATAATTCAGGTTGTTATGCGATAGAGCCGAATGAGTTGCGAAAAGCGATGGATTAGGTCCCAACTATGGGAGCGGTGCAGTCGGACACAGTACAATTGGACACGGGGCAAATGGACTCAGAGCAAATGGACACGAAACATTGCACACGGTTCATTTGGACACGGTTCGATTGGACACATAAAAACGCACACCGATCAGTTGGACACGTAAAAATGCACACCGTTCAGACGTACACCGTTCAGTTGCACACCGCTCAAATGTACACCGTTCAGTTGCACATCGTTCAATTGGACACCGTTCAGTCGACCACGAAAAAATGCACACCGATCAGTCGGCCACGTAAAAATGCACACCGATCAGTCGACCACGAAAAAATGCACACCGATCAGTCGGCCACGTAAAAATGCACACCGATCAGTCGGCCACGAACAAATGCACACCGATCAGTCGACCACGAAAAAATGCACACCGCTCAGTCGGCCACGAACAAATGCACACCGATCAGTCGGCCACGAACAAATGCACACCGCTTAGTCGGCCACGAACAAATGCACACCGCTCAGTCGGCCACGAACAAATGCACACCGATCAGTCGGCCACGAAAAAATGCACACCGCTCAGTCGGCCACGAACAAATGCACACCGATCAGTCGGCCACGAAAAGATGCACACCGATCAGTCGGCCACGAAAAAATGCACACCGCTCAGTCGGCTACGAACAAATGCATACCCAACAGTCGGCCACGAAAAAATGATCTCCGGGAACTTAGCCGGGCAACTTCGACTTTCTTAATTTTTTTTTTTTAATCGTTTGTTGGTCGTTTATCGGTGATTGTTGGCCTAATTTCAACGTTTGTTGGTTTATATTTTTTTTTAAACAAAAAAATAAAAATTAGCGTGGTTAGCCAGAAAAATTTCATTTTCGTTCAAAAGGCGGTTCAATCGATGCGGAATCGTTTGGAGATGATTGTTGGCTTAATTATAACGTTTGTTGGTTCATTATTTGCTTAAAAAGCGAAAAATAAACTTTTACATTAAGGCCGAATCTACAATAGGAATAAGCCTTAAGGAATTGATCAATCACAGTTGAATGTGAAATAGTAATCGAATATGATTGGTTAATTTCTTACGACAAGGCTTTACAATCTAAACTGTCAGCATGGAGCTGACACACACATACACACGGGGGGGTGCAAGCGGGGCCTTTGGCCCCCCACCCACCCCGTCCCTCTCGCTTCGCGTGAAAAGTTGCAAAGTGGAACCTCGCTTCGCGTGGAAAGTTGCACACTCCTGCACCCACCCCGCCGGTAGGGGTGCCTACGGTAGGGTACCCGACTGATCGGTGTGCATTTGTTCGTAGCCGACTGAGCGGTGTGCATTTTTTCGTGGCCGACTGATCGGTGTGCATCTTTTCGTGGCCGACTGATCGGTGTGCATTTGTTCGTGGCCGACTGAGCGGTGTGCATTTTTTCGTGGCCGACTGATCGGTGTGCATTTGTTCGTGGCCGACTGATCGGTGTGCATTTGTTCGTAGCCGACTGAGCGGTGTGCATTTTTTCGTGGCCGACTGATCGGTGTGCATCTTTTTGTGGCCGACTGATCGGTGTGCATTTGTTCGTGGCCGACTGAGCGGTGTGCATTTTTTCGTGGCCGACTGAGCGGTGTGCATTTTTTCGTGGCCGACTGATCGGTGTGCATTTTTTCGTGGCCGACTGATCGGTGTGCATTTGTTCGTGGCCGACTGATCGGTGTGCATTTTTTCATGGTCGACTGATCGGTGTGCATTTTTACGTGGCCGACTGATCGGTGTGCATTTTTTCGTGGTCGACTGAACGGTGTCCAATTGAACGATGTGCAACTGAACGGTGTACATTTGAGCGGTGTGCAACTGAACGGTGTACGTCTGAACGGTGTGCATTTTTACGTGTCCAACTGATCGGTGTGCGTTTTTATGTGTCCAATCGAACCGTGTCCAAATGAACCGTGTGCAATGTTTCGTGTCCATTTGCTCCGAGTCCATTTGCCCCGTGTCCAATTGTACTGTGTCCGATTGAAGGCCTCTCCCAACTATCAGGTGGTGTTCCTCTCGTGGAAACGTGCATAGGCTTCTGCTGGCGCTCCTCAAGGTCGATTGATCGATCGATAGGAGGAGCGTCTGAAGGCCATCCCACAGACGGACCTTGAAGCCATGTTGGTCCGTGCCACCAGAGATGATGACGAAGGAGTTGATGCGGAGATAGACCGCGAGACAAACAGTCGGCGGGATTGTCCACTCCAGCTACGTGATGCCAGCGCGCATCGGGAACTAATTCTTGTATGGTGGTCACTCTATTTGAGATGAACTCTTTCCATCTCGACGGATGACCTCTGATCCAGGCGAGACTAACAGTTGAGTCGATCCACAGATGTATAGGAACGTGTTGATAGTCGAGAATGGTTCGAACTCGAGCGAGAAGACGAGCTAACAAAACAGCCGCTGAGAGCTCTAAACGAGGAATCGTCTATCGTTTGACGGGAGCAACTTTGTTTTTAGCGGTGAGAAGTACGACCTTGGCATCGGCGTAGTCGTGGAAGGTCCGAAGATAGAGCACAGCGCCAAGAGCGTCTTGAGAGGCATCAGAGAATCCATGGAGTTCGACGCCTTGTACGGATGAAGAGGTGCCATCGTGGTATTGAGAATTCACACACCCTTCAAGCTTTCATCGAAGGTGAGCAAGTTGCGAGCGAGAGATGGAGGTAATGGGTCATTCCATCCGATTTGCGATTTCCAGAGACGTTGAATGAAGATTTTGCCCACAATTATGACCGGAGCTAGCCATCCGAGTGGGTCAAACAGCTGAGATACACGAGACAAGGCAGATCTTTTAGTAGGCGTGTGAGAATCAACTTGATTCACGTGAAATTTGAAGGTGTCCGTTGCAGGATGCCAAGCGAAACCAAGAGTGCGAGCTTCAGTTGGAAGTGCTCGAGCGGATGAGGGCTTAGATGACGTTGAGATGTCTGAGATAATGGAGTAATTTCATGCCCACTTTTGTAATCGGAAGCCGCCCGCCATGAGGAGTCCGATTAACTGAGCCGCCTTGTTTCGAGCTTCTTGCGGAGAGTCAGCACCTGAAAGAATGTCCACGTATATCTCCTTGCGTAAAATTTCAGCCGCTTGCGGAAAGTGATGCTCTTCGTCGGAGGCAAGTTGCTGGATGATGCGAAGCGCAAGGTACGGAACACAGGTGAGGCCGTAAGTCACCGTGCATAGTTGGAACTCTTGAGGCGCTCCAGAGGATGCGCTGGTGATCTTGATCGTCTGGGTGGATCAAGAGGGAGGGTCCCGTTAGCGCACGGTGCGATAGCGCACCAACCCGATAGCACACGAAAAATTGACACAATTCCCGATAGCGCACCAACCCGATAGCACACGTCCCGATAGCACACAAAGTAAATCGCGCACAATCCCGATAGCGCACCAACCCGATAGCGCACCAACCCGATAGCGCACGGATTCACTTTGCAACTTTTCACGCGAAGCGAGGGGACGGGGTGGGTGCGGGAGGGGGGCCTAAGGCCCCCCCTTGCACCCCCCGTATGTGTGTGTGTGTGTGTGAGAGTGCGTGTGTGAGGGGATAGTGCTTTCGTGCGCTATCGGGTTGGTGTGCTATCGGGTTGGTGCGCTATCGGGATTGTGCGCGATTTACTTTGTGTGCTATCGGGACGTGGGCTATCGGGTTGGTGCGCTATCGGGAATTGTGTCAATTTTTCGTGTGCTATCGGGTTGGTGCACTATCGCACCGTGCGCTAACGGAACTCGCTCGGATCAAGATCTGTCGATACATTTTTTCTATATCGGCTGCGAAAACAAACGAGTACTTTCGCCAGCGGAGAAGAACGGCATCCAGATCCTGTTGCAGCTTGGGTCCAGCGTGAAGACATTCATTCAATGACACGCCGGTGTTGGTGCGCGATGAGCCATTGAATACGACTCTAAGTTTCGTCGTAGAGCTGGATTCACGGAGAACACCATGATGAGGGAGATAGACTGGAGAGAGATCACCTCGAAGATTGGTTGCTAGCTGCATGTGCCCCAGGCTTTCGTACTCTTTCATGAATTCGACATAGAGGTTGCCGAATGAAGGATCGCGTTGAATTCGATGACGTATTCTTTCGAGCGAACGAGCAGACCGAGATTCTCCTAGTGGCTTATGAGGCGATCGAAATGGTAGACGAACAATGTATCGCCCGGTGGTGTCGCGAGAATGGGTTTCGAGAAAATGCGTTTCGTATTGAATCTCGTCTGGACTCAAGTGCCGGAAGAGGCGACTTCCTCTTGAAGCCAGAACTTTTGAAGCTCCTCATGAAGATCAATATCCTTGGTGGATCAGATGGCGATGAAAGCTGAGCAAAAAGTAGTTGTAGTGGAGATAGCCGGTCCGGAAATAATCCATCCGAATGAGGTCTCTTGAGCGACGGGAGCGTTGGATGGTCCTGGTTTAATGGATCCACACAGAAGAGTGCCATAAACATCCGCGCTCAAGATCATATCGATCGTACCGAGTATTGCAAATTCGGGATCGGCTAATGGCAGATCGACGAGATGATTCCAGGATGTCGTTAACACGGCCTGGGCTGGAACTCGACCAGTGACTCGAGGCAGGATGAATGCTGAGACGTTGATCTCAATGGATGGATCGATTCGTGATCGAAGCCGTAGCGAGACGACACCGCGAGTTGAGCCAACGTTTTGCGTGCCGACACTGATAATCAGCACTGAAGCACAGTGTCGTGGAAGTCTGACAAGGGGATGACACGACCTTGGGAACACCGATTTGAATAAAATTTTAAGGGCGTGTAGTACTCGACCAAAGAAGTTTTTGAGGAAAGTGAGAGGACGCAACGCCCAGCCATTTTTGAAAAAAACCAAGCGAAAAATATGCCGTATCTTGTATACCGGTGAGTTGAGATTGATTGTCAAGTAAGCGGCGTAGTTCGGGCGGTAAAGCCCGAGACTATAACGCTGCGGGTCACAGGTTCGATCGCGACCTGTGGTAGTTTCCTTTTTTCTTTTTTTTTTCATGTTTTTTACGCGAAACCTGCAATATTTTTTTAAAATGAAGTAAATTTAATAAATTATTTTATTTTTTTGTTTTTATTTTCCATTACGAAAGGCAATTTAATTTATTTACGATATGTCGTTAATTTATATTCAATTTCATAAAACCTTACAATTCTATATATTCTACTCGATCTTAACCAAAAAAATGTATTAAATAATTACGCCACTTATTAATTAATTATAATTTAATACGAAAAATATTCGGTACATAATTTTTAAACTCATTGTCAACTTCGCTACTGCTCCAACCGTAACTTGTATACCTGTTTTGGTTAATATCGAGTAGAATATATAGAATTGTAAGGTTTTATGAAATTGAATATAAATTAACGACATATCGTAAATAAATTAAATTGCCTTTCGTAATGGAAAATAAAAACAAAAAAATAAAATAATTTATTAAATTTACTTCATTTTAAAAAAATATTGCAGGTTTCGCGTAAAAAACATGAAAAAAAGAAAGAAAAAAGGAAACTACCACAAGTCGGGATCGAACCTGTGACCCGCAGTGTTATAGTCTCGGCCTTTACCGCCCGAGCTACGCCGCTTTCTTGACAATCAATCTCAACTCACCGGTATACAAGATACGGCATATTTTTCTTGGTTTTTTTCAAAAACGGCTGAGCGTTGCGTCCTCTCACTTTCCTCAAAAACTTCTTTGGTCGAGTACTACACGCCCTTAAAATTTTATTCAAATCGGTGTTCCCAAGGTCGTGTCATCCCCTTGTGAGTAATTGGACCAAGGATTCTTGAACCAGCGAGACTTCCGATCCTTGATCGAGTAGGGCTCGAATTTTGATAGTTTCGCCGTGTGCCGCAACTAGCGTCATGCAAGCGGTTGCAAGTAAAACTTGCGAACGTTCGAAAGGGACCGAAGCGTGATGCGACTGAATGATCGGTGCGGTGGGTGATCCCGACGAAGACGCACTCGAAGCCGTTGAAGTGTTCGTGAAGGTGGATGCGACGGGTGACGACACGACTTCGCGGTGAAGCAGTGTATGATGTTGACCTTTGCAGAGTCGACATCTCTTCATGGTGCGGCACTCGCTGAAACGATGAGCTCCGAGACAATTAAAGCACAGATTTTTGCGGTTCACAAAATCCTGTCGTTCCCTGAGCGATTTTGCGGCAAAGTCTGAGCACGACGCGATGTAATGAGCATCGTTGCAGAACGAGCATTTCGAGGTACTTACAACGGCGGCATGCGCACGAGCAGATGATTTTAATTTTGGATTCGATTTCTTTGCGGCAGTTGAAGATGTCAAAGCACGTGATTGCACCGTTTCTAACGCCCGAATACGCCCTTCGAGAAAGAGCTCAAGCTGCTCAAAGGTAGCGAGTTCGTTAGAGTTTCCATGTTCGAGCTCCCAGGCCTCTAAGATGTGCGCGTCGAGACGCCGAGTGATGACGTAAACGATGAGAATGTCCCAGTATTCCGTGGGCGCACCGAGAGACTGCAAGGCCTCAAGCGATTCCTTGACTGTTGACAGTAATATCTTGAGATCGGAATTGGATTTTTGAGCCAGCGGCTTCAATTCGAAAATGCGATCGAGATATGTTGTGACTAAGATACGCCGATTTTCGTACCGAGAGCTTAGCGCTTGCCAGGTACGCGAAAAGTTCTCGGCAGTCACGGCTATATTAGCTAGATATCGAGCTGCTTCTCCGGTGGTCTGAGCTTTGAGATAATGCAACTTTTCGACGCTTAATATGTCTCGGTTTGATTCGAACATTGAACGAAACAAATCGCGAAACGACGGCCAATCATGATATTCACCGGAGAATTTCGGCAAGCTGATTTTTGGCAGCGAGCGACACGTTCCCGAATACGAATTCTGAGACTGAATAGTCATTCGCGGGTGTGTTACGATCGACAAACGGTTCGCGAGCTTGCATTAGACAGGACTTTGAATCGAAATAATTCTCACATGTCGCATAGAAATCGTCAGCAAAATATGTATGCTTACGCATTTCGTCGGTGATACTGATGACGAGTTTATCATGATTGGTTTAGAATTTTTCCCAGTTTGTCTCGAGAGTTTGCAATCGGGCGTCAAGGGAAAATTTGTTGAATTTCTCCGCTCCAAGCTTCTTGGTGTTGTCAAAGGCGCGAGCGATGAGCCAGAAGAGACGGTTTCGTTTTTTGATGATTGCTCCGAAAGTTGACATCTTGTAGAAAGTTCGAGAAAGGTCACGAGCAACTTTTGTTCAGTTTAAAATTTTAACGGTTATTTAGATATAATGCATTCGAGATGCGAATGCAGTTAAAAGAGGCGGCACTTCAATGTGGCACTGCGAGAGAGAGAGAGAAAGAGAGAGAGAGAGAGAGAGAGAGCACTGACAATCGTTGAGCGCGAAAATTGCTTGCGAATGCGAGACAGAATCGAGAAGATTACTGTGCGTTGCGGACTGTCGAAGAATCCATTGATCCGGCTCGAAGGACCAATAATTTTATGTTAAAGAAAGCACGAGATTGATTAATCGAACTCAGATTAACACACTGAATCTTTAATTATAGTACTTTATTTCGAACACTGAATTTTAAACGAGCACAATCAATTGAAACAGTTTATTACAGCAGTGAATTTGTCGCAAGAGTTGATTCGGTTAACCGTCGGCTATATGTTGTCCGAATATGTTGTCTAATCGAAAACTCGAGCGCTATTGTAACAAATAGCTGATTTTGAAAGCTGCGTGGTACGGCGAGACGCGCGGCAAGACGCTCGAGAATTGAAAAAAAGTAAATACGGCTCGTCGGGGAACCACTACACGGATTTCACACAGAAGGCGAATAAAATAACTAAGACCATGAAATAATCGGAATGAATCGTTACCCATCGAGAAGACGAGTAAATTCTAAACTAATCAGTAAGAATTTTTTTTTAAACAACAGTTCTAGTCAAGATTCAGTCATTCAATTTTAAAATTATATAGCCTCGGGGATCCTTTTTCTTGCATTATGAAATTGAGTTATTAGTCTGTTTTATATCACAGTGAAAATGATTTTATTAACATTTAATTGTGTATCGTGTGAATTTTCTGATGAACATCTCCATTACCCAGCTCTTCATATTATAAAACTCCGACCTCAGCCATTGCAATTTTATCAACGCACTCATTTCTGTGATGCCAACGAGTTGTGAGTAAAATTGAGTAATTTTTATTTTCCCCCTCCCATTCCCTTATCTTACCATCTCACAATTTAAAATCTATGTCGGACAAATAATTTTAAACGGTTTAATAACCATAAAATTTTTACTAATTACTATCAATCAATCAATCCTTGTCTCACCTCTCCTCCAGTCTCATTCCTTGTTCTTCCTAATTCGCCTAGAATCTCCGAAAGGCGGTTCGCAAATAATTTCCCAGTTCGCCTAGAATCTCCGAAAGGCGGTTCGCGAATAATTTCCTGTTCGCCTAGAATCTCCGAAAGCCGGTTCGCGAATAATCCTTCGTTCGCCTAGAATTTCCAAAAGGTGGTTCGCGAACGATCCCCCGTTCGCCTGGAATCTCCGCAAAGTGGTTCGCGAACGATTCCCCGTTCGCCTGGAATCTCCGCAAGGTGGTTCGCGATTACTCCTTAATTCTTATTTCCTTTTAGTTGCCTTTTCTGATTTTTTTTTACCGAGAATTTGTATTGTTTTCTATCTTATTATATCTCGTTTTAGCCCTTCTTTATATATATTTAACTCTTCATTTCTATTTTTTTCTTTACTTCATTTCATTTTTTCTTTTAATTTCCCATCTTTATATTATTATTATTATTTTTTCTCTCTTTATGTTATTTTCCTTTGTATTATCACTACTTTGGGAAAAACCGTTGAAATAGATGAATAATTTTCGAACTTAGATTTGACGAATCTCTTATCTTAATTTTATCATTGTATTTTAATTTAAACCTGTTTCAGTGAATTTAAAAAATTTTAATTCTAATTATAACACATACGGGCAAGCGACGAATTCTATACTTCCTTTAATGAGTAAGCGTTATTCATATTTTTACACATTCACTTTTTATTTTTGTCTTATTTCTTATGTTATATTAATTATATATATATATATATAAAATATATATATATATATATATATATATATATATATATATATATATAAGTAGGTATACTAGGCCGGTTCTAACGCAGGGGCTCCGAGGGGGGGCGAGGGGCGAGGGGGAACCGCGGGAAGGGGTGACGTCACGTGCGGGGGGCGACGTCACGCGGGGGGGTGACGTTACGTGCGGGGGGTGACGTCACGTGCTGGGGGTGACGTCACGCGGGGGGTGACGTCACATGCGGGGGATGATGACGTTACGTGCGGGGGTGACGTCACGTGCGGGGGATGATGACGTCACGTGCGGGGAATGATGACGTCACGTGTGGGGGTGACGTCACGTGCGGGGGATGATGACGTCACGTGCGGGGGTGACGTCACGTGCGGGGAAGGGGGATCCGCGGTGCGAGCGATGGACGAGGGGGTCCGCGCGGGGAAGGGGGATCCGCAGAAAGAAGACGGTGGTGTGAGAAGGATAGCGCTACATGTGGGAAAAAGATAGCGCTAAGTGTGTGAAGAGGACAGTGCGACAAGAATGGCATCAACGTGTGACAAGGATGACATCAACGTGTGACAAGGATGGCGTCAATGTGGGACAAGGACGACACATTGTAAGATGGCGTGAGAAGGACGATGCAAAGGTAAGTGAGCAACGAGCATATGAATGAGAGAACGATAATATTGCGAACAACGCGTGCGAGAGAGAACGATAACGCGAAGACAACGCGTGCGAGAGAGAACGATAGCGCGTACGAAAGAGAACGATAGCGCGAAGAGAACGCATACGAAAGAGAACCATAATATCGCGAGACTTAGAACGATAATAGCGCAAGACAACGCGTGCGAGAGAGAGCGAGAGAGCGCGAGAACAACGCATACGAAAGAGAACTATAATATCGCGAGACTTAGAATGATAATAGCGCAAGACAACGCGTGCGAGAGAGAGCGAGAGAGCGCGAGAACGCGTGCGAGAGAGAACGAAGATATCGCAAGACTTAGAACGATAATAGCGCGAGAACAACGCGTGCGAGAGAGAATCATAGCGGAAGAGAGAGAACGATAGCGCGTACGAAAAAAAGCGATAATATCGCGAGAATAATGACGAATGTGATAGAGAGCGATATCGCGAGACTTAGAACTAACGCGCGAAAGAGAGATAGCGCAAGGGATGGGAACGCAAGGAGAGGCGCGTAAATAAACACATTCTTCTTAAATTAAAACATAAAATTTATAGTGTTATATACATTTGTGTGTGTGTGTGTGTGTGTACACTTATATATATTTTTTTTTTACCTTGCGGAGGGCAGGGGAAATGCAGAATCCCGGCTATCTCCCCATACAGGGAGAGGACCAGGATCCATCCTTATGCACACCCCCAAAACCAGCTCGGGGGTAGTGTGGGGCTCTCCCGTCTCCTGCGACAGGCCTACCCACTAAAACCCCTGCCCGACGGGGTCCATAAAGAACCCAAGCGGCAAACTTCTTCTAGTTGTCCTATGATCAGCCCCAGGGGAGCCGGGAACCATTATTTATAATATATAATAAAAAATAAAAATATATATGGGGAGGTGGGATGCACCGGGCTGAATGGGGCCGCTCATCCGCAGTACGATATTTACAACCAATTTATACGAGTCATCGTTTTCGCGGGGGTTGGGGGAGGACCGCTCCTGAAACAGAAGAATACACACATTTCATCAGTTTTTAAATCATTTAATAAATTTTAATTAATATAAAAATGATGCTTACATAAGTCCCACTATTCTTCTTCAAAGATCTTATATGGCTCTTCTCCGAACAGCTGTCGCAAATGAAAGATGTCGGTGTTTTTCCAATTATTCACCTCATCGTCTAATTGACCCTCCGGGGTGTCGCCCCACATTTCTCAGGATATTTATGTGGTCCATTTTTGTAATTTAACTTCTTGACTCGCGCACTTTTTGACTCGAGCACTGTCCACAACTTTGTGACGAGGCAACGAGGCCTCGACACGAGGTTTTATAGTAGAGATGTAGCGTCATCACCATATCAAAGCACGTCGTAAGACAAAAGTATGCGCGTTCCCATGCAACTCAGCGTGGTATATAATATAATATTAATATTATCATACCGCGACTTTCTGAGGAGACAGTCATCTCCGTATGAAACTTTAGAATAGAGACGTATCATTATCGCTTTACTAAAAACGCATCGTGAGACAAAAGTATGCATGTTCCCATGCAACAGCATGATATAACATTATAATATAATGCATCAACCCTGATCGAACGGTAATTAAACGGTCATCGAACGCCCATCGAACGGTTATTGAACGGCTATCAAACGGCTATCAAACGTCCGTCGAACGGAAACGAACGACCGTCGAACGGTCATCGAACGGAAATGAACGATCGTCGAACGGAAACGAACACCCATCGAACGGAATTGAACGGTCATCGAACGGAATTGAACGGTCATCGAACGAAAACGAACGACTGTCAAACGCAAACGAACGCTCGTCGAACGGTCCTCGAACGGTCATCGAACGGTAATTGAACGGCTATCGAACGGAAATGAACGCAAACGAACGCTCGTCGAACGGTCCTCGAACGGTCATCGAACGGTAATTGAACGGCTATCGAACGGAAATGAACGCAAACGAACGCTCGTCGAACGGCTATCGAACGATCATCGAACGGAAACGAACGGTCATCGAACGGAAACGAACGCTTGTCGAACGGAAATGAACGCCCGTCGAACGGTCATCGAACGGCAATTGAACGGAAATGAACGATCATCGAACGGTTATCGAACGACCGTCGAACACCCGTCGAACGGAAATCAACGGCTATCGAACGCAAAACTATATTCAGTTATTAAACAAATATTTAAATGTTAAAAATTAAATATTTAAATTAAACGAAATACAATATCTGTGGCAGCTGTGTCACGTACGTAAACATGATACTGCACACGTACATAGATAGAGATGAGGAAAGAAAGGAGAGAATAAGAAAGATGATAAAAGTATATCGCATCATTATCAATTTATTATAAATATGGATTCGATGAATCATGATGTTTCAACCACCACCC